>PVIH01005275.1:0-126554 GCA_004025045.1 Sigmodon hispidus
AAAAAGGAAACGAAACGAAAGGAAACGAAACATATATTTATTACTTCTGACTTAAGTACTTCTTCTAGAGATCATGAGAGGATCCAAGACAGGATCTGACACTACACAAAAAAACCCTGCCTTGAAAAACAAAAACCCAGGGGCTGGAGAGATGGCTCAGCAGTTAAGAGCACTGACTGTTCTTCCAGAGGACCTGAGTTCAATTCCCAGCATCCACATGTCAGCTAACAACTGTCTGTAATTCCAAGATCTGACACCCTTACACAGTTATACATACAGGTAAAACACCAATTCACATAAAATAGAAATAAATATTAAAAAAGAAAACAAAAAACCAAAAGAGAGAGAAATAATCTTGGTCTCCTTCATCTATGACATAATTCAAATAAGCAGTATATTCAATTGCAGAGGTCATAAAACAAAGTACACAGTAAAGCAACAATGACAGAAATGAGAGGAGAAATGTCTCTTCATTTCCAATATGCACAGAATTCACACCTCCCCCACCTCTCTTTCATATAAATATAGACAGGGTCTCTCTACATAGCTCTGGCCACCCTAACTAATATTTGACCAATCTAAACACCACAGGGATAAAAAAGGGATAAAGGAACCTATTTCCATATTAACAAAAGTCTAGTTTTCCCAAAAGACTTAAACTTCTGACATGTGCCTTATATGGAGGCCATGCAAGTCTACATATTGGGTTTAAAGATAGTCAGTGTTACATAGTGAGTGTTATAAAAAGAAAAAAGAAAAAAACTTGTTTCATATAAATACCTCAACCCTCTTGGTAAATAAAGAGTCAGGTTACAGAAAGAGAAACAGCACAAAAAGATTAAGTGTCTTGTCCAGTAAGTCATCAGTAAGATAAAACCAGGATTCAATTATTTATCCTTCAAGTCTAAATAACCTACTTTCTTTAAAGTGCTTACAAATTAACACAAGCTGCTGAATTCATCCAACAATACATTTCATCAAAACACTATTTCAGAACTGCGTATTTTGAGCAAGGAAATATTGCTTGCCCAAAAACTATGGTGCTGGCTCATGTCTGTAACCTAGCAGATAGAAGAGTGTTTCTTAGTCTGAAGCCAGCCCGGGTGACACAGAGATTGCTTTGGGTATCATGGGCTATAAACAGAGTGAATCACTATCTCAAAAAAAAAAAAAAAAAAAAAAAAAAAAAAGAGGGGGGGGGGGGGAGGGAAGGTGGACTACGGGAAGAGATAATTTTCAAAGGTTACTCTAGTCATCTCATAACCTACTGTTCAAATTCCCTGCCAAGGAGCAATGGAGGGGCAAATGTCCTCCTTATAGTTATATTCTATACATAAATCAAATCTCAACAAGCTCCGAGATTTCCAATCAAAAACATACTAAAATACATTTCCCTCCAAAAACAAAACCTTTTCACAATGCCTTCTGAACAGTATTTTACTCCCTGCAGAAACACTATAAATCTAGTTTTTAAAAATCACTAACTTTTTAACTATTTATAGTTAGATTCAAACTACTTAAAAAATGGTGCCCTACCCCTCCCTTCCTATGTCTAGGCAAGATTCACTCCCACTGGTTACTCGAAAGTACAATGCCTACATGAAAAGATACTTCCCTGGGCTGGAGAGGTGGCTCAGAGGTTAAAAGCACTGACTGCTCTTCCAGAGGACCCGGGTTCGATTCCCAGCACCCACATGGAGGCTCACAACAATCTATGATGACATCTGGTACCCTCTTCTGTATACTGTATATATAATAAATAAATCTTTAAAAAAAAAAAAAAAAAGATACTTCTCAACTTGACAAAAGAAAACCAGTCAACTCAGAAAAGTCGCCAATTAGCCAAAGCAGACCTTTTCTTTGACATCAGAGCAGTACCATACTACACACTATATAAAATCATAGCAGTAGCATAAGACACACTATACAAAGTGCACAGAGTAGTGATTCAAGTGACTTCTATAACAAGATGAAATCTATTTTAGCAAAATCTGACAAGGCAGAAACTTCAACTGTTAAAAGAGAATTTACTTTCGATGATTCTAGCAAACAGTGCTTACTATAAAAGTCTCAAAACAGTTTGCTTACTTCTTCCAAATCACTCAGACAATTCTAATACAAGCTACAGAACTCAATCTAAAGGAGACAAGCACTGAAATGTCCATGCTCAAACTCCTAAAGGTTAGCTCCCCGGTGTCTGGCAAGCTGATGATAGCCTTATGTTCACCCAAGTCCAGGAGCGTCTTCCCCCATTAAAACTAACATCCCATATACCATCAAAGCAAACCAAAATACCAAAGAACCAAAATCCTTAAGCTAAAGTTTACTTTAATCCAACATCATATTTTAAAGGTTATAATCCAAAGGCTTCATTTCTGCTACTTTAGGATATAGATGTACATTACTTTTGTCAGCCTGTAGTATGGGACTCAGGTTATTACATCATCCAATTCCTCAATATTGTCCCATTACCCCAGAAAGCATCTAGGTACCTGAGATACTGCACACCAAGGGATCCCTTTCTCTCTCAGTGCTCTTGATGCTACTGATCTCTGGCATCTGCTCTCTTGCAGCTTCATAAAGACATCTGCCTTGCATCTGCTGATATCCCATTTCCTTTACCTTTTTGGGTGTGCTTCTCATGAGCTGTCTTATCATCAGTCAACAAGGCTACGCAAATACACACCATATACCTCCTAACGAGAGGAGGCCATCAGCTCTCCCTTACTCCTTGCCATTCAATATTCTGAAACTAAAAATCAAGTTTCAGCATCTCTGTGATCCTAAAAGAATGATCCTTAAGATTAATACACAATTGAATGTCCTCTATTTTCTTTTCCTTTTTTTTTTTTAATTTTATTTATTTATTTATTTGCCTTGGTGTTTGCCTGGAACTGGAACTACCGACAGTTGTTAGCTGCCATGTGGGTGCTGGGAATCGAACCCGGGTCCTCTGGAAGAACAGACGGTGCTCTTAACCGCTGAGCCATCTCTCCAGCCCCCCTCTATTTTCTGTAAATATCAGTCTATGATCCACATCCTCTGTCCATTGTCCCAAATGTCTTGTCCCTCTAAGCCTCAAAGTAATCTTCTCTGGTTTTTTTCTTTCTTCCCAGTCAACTTCTGCACTCTATTATCTCAGTGAACTAATAATTTTGGACCTTCTTTGTCTTAAAACTGTTTATATTCCAATCTTTATTCACACTTCTACACCTGAAATCTTTCAAACTCTTAAATAACCTACTTGTTGAAATCTCTCCAAGTCATTTCCTGCCCTAAACATGGGCATCCTACTTTCCTCAACACACCGATCCCATACAGCTATCCCATTCTAGTCAGACATGCAACAATATATCCCTACCATATCCTTCCTTCAGTATACATTCTCTACTACAAAATACCCTTTCCTCCTCAATATCCCCTGCCTACTCCCTTCCCTTCTCCCTCTGCATGGTACTCCAGACTTATCCTACTTTCTACTGATTTCCCTTCAAACACACCCTCTTCCATATTCCTTCCCTTTTCTCCACACTTCCTGCCCTGGGAATGTTTCCTTCCGCATGTTCCTTACACTTCACCTACCACTCCTTAAACATTCCCCCACTCCTTCCCTTCTGCCAACCACCTCAGCTCTCCATCCTGCCACACACACCTGTCCCTTTTTCCACGGTGCCCCTCAAGGTTCATCTTCTGCTGATGCCCACCAGTATTTCCCAAACAGTCTCCATTTTACTCATTTCTGCTGCTACACATATATCCTGCCTGGACACCTCTTTCCATCCAATCACCTAACCCCCTTGTCCCCATTTCTCTCCGGAAACTCCCCTCAAACTCAACCTTCTGCCCATTAGCCCCATCCTCCTCTCCCTAGTACAGGACAAACACCTGCCTTTCTCCCTTAGCTTGTCAACCCCTTCCTATCTCCCTCCATTCTTCTGGGTCAGACACTCATCAAGGAACTCCTGAGCCCTGGGCGGGCAGGCAGGCAGACAGACAGACACTCACACACATACCCGCTACCTCCTGCCTGAACAGCCTCAATTTTACCTCACCACCACTTGGGAGAACCCCCTCCCCAGACACTCCTTGGCAGACAATCTCCCTGCTATGGACCGCTCCTCCGCCATTTCCCTTCAGAAGGTCCGGTGGCCTTCCCACTCACTCTCTCTATAAGGTCCCTGCCCCTCACACGCTGCGATTACTGGGGCATCTGCTCCTTCTATTTCTGCCTAGAGGTAAGTGCTGAGCTCCTTCCTCCCTCCACCCTCCAATTGGCCCTGATCGCCCCAAATCCCCCTTCACACGTCTGAACCCGCAAATGCAACGTCTTCCCTCTAAAATCCAACCTAGGCTCCCATGGGTCCCCCAGGCCTGCCCTTGAGGCCTTGGTCACCGTGGGCCCGGGTCCCTCAAGCCTCCCTTCTCTCTGAATCTGCCCACACCCTGTGCCCGCCCCCCGAGCCTCTCCCCGGTTCCTGCCCGCAATGTCCTCCAGCACCTGCCCGGGGCCCTCCCACCTTCCCCGAGCTCGCGCTCCGCACGATGCCCACGCCCTCGGGAGACCTGGGGCCGGGCGGGACTCGCGACCCCGACCCCGAAAGCAAGCAGAGCGGCCCTCAGTCCTGGCACGGACCGGCCAGGCACCGCAGCGGCGGCCACAATACCCAAACCGCGGGGCCAGGATTGCGCCGCGTTCCTCGCCTCGGCAGCCGCCGCCGCCGCTGCTGCTAAGGACGCACAACAAACAATGCGGGGCCCGGGCCGGCTCCACCAACCGCCTCAACCGCCGCCTCAACCGCCGCCCGCCCAGGACGGCCCGCCGCGCAGGCGCCGGCCCCGCTGCAGCCTACCCGCGCCGCCGCGCTCCGCCCGCGTCTGCTCCCCGCTCCCGCTCCGCCGCCGCCGCCACCTCGTCCGCCCGCGTCTCCGGCTCCTCAGCACAGCGGCGGCGGCTGCGGCGACTGCTGCCCTGGTGGCGCTCGCGGATCCGAGATCGGCTTCGGCGGCGACCGCGGTGGCGGCGGCACTAGCAGCAGCGGCGGCGGCGGCGGCGGAGAACACGTGACAGCGCCGAGCGCGCCCATTGGCCAAACCTGGGGGCGGGCCCGCGGCTGCTGGGGAACGGAAAGCCCACCCCCTCACCCTCCGCGCGCCCCCTTCACGCGCGCTTTGCTGCACCTGAGAGCTCCGGCCAGCGCCCGCTGCCGCCGTGCACAGCCGCCTCCTGCGCCAACTGCGCACCTAGGAGCGCGCAGGACGCTCAGGCCCGCGGCCACCGCCTGCACCTGCAAGACTGCTTACGTAAACTGCGTCCCACCCACCTCCGGACGCTTGGCTCAGGCCGCGGCCGCACCTGAGCCACGCTGAGCCCTGGACGTAAGCGCTGCTGAGCACAGGCCAGCTGCTGGAAAGAACGAAAGGCGCGGAAACTTTGTAACTGCGGGATCCGAGAGCGGCTCCTGGCCGCAATAGCGAGCCGGCCTTCCCAGGTTCCACGCCCCGGTGCGGGATTCTTCCCCAACCTCAGTCTCTACGCAAACGGAGTAAGCGCCGCAGTGCCTCCCCGGGTGGAGGAGGGGCAGGATGTACCCTGGCTGAGTAAAAGACTCGAATCTGTTCTGGGCTCCTCTCCCACTTGCCAGTTTTATGACCTTGGCCAAGTTACAGAACCGCTCTGAGCCTCGGTTTTCACTTCACAGAAACTAAAACAGTAATTCCGATTTAAGAGCCGTTAAAGCAGATGGTATAGAACAATAGATATGTTTCTGGCACATAGCAAGCACTAAACAAAAATCAAAATCACCTTTCTTTTCTCTATCCTTAACATCCCAGGAAATCTTTTCCCTCCTTAGGATTGTGAAAGACTAGCTAAAAACCAACCTGCTTTGTTCCAGCAGTGGTACTGGACACAGTTATTGTCTGGCATCTTGGTGGGTAGAATTCCGCCAGCCAGATCAGCCCCTACTATTTATGTGCTGCGTGCCCTGTACAGTGCAGGGAGCTAGAATGCCCTGGAGAATGAGCAAAGGTCCTCAGCCTAAAGCAAATTCCTGGCAAACCCGACTACTTAAGGCAAGAAGACAGTGGGGGACTGACCTCCCACACCAGTTGCCCTGGTGATACTCATCTTGTTACAGTTCTAGGCACAAATATTAACAGCTATGGACTGGGAATTATAGGACACACTTGCCTGACATGGACAGGATCCAGGAGTACATCCACAGTAACACTAAAAATATAACCACTGTGCTTCATTCACAGAATAATGTGTTAATACTCAGCTGAAAAGCCTTCAGCTTCGGAGCATACACACTTCCCTGTGCCCCTCCTTGGGGCCAACTTGATCCTTAGGTAACTACAAAACTGTCCTTTCCAAAGTATGCCTAGGTTTGTAAGGCTTCTGAGCTTCCTGAATTCGGCTCGAGGCCCCAGATCACTAAGTCTGACTGGCACCTTTTAGCCTTTTGGAAAGCAAGTTGTTCTGTCAGCTCAAAGCATACTCTCTGAAGCTCCTTGGCTGCCCAGGTTGCACATCACCCTGTTCAACAATACATTGTTATGTCACTGAAGAGTAGTGTAGTCAGTCTCTTCCCTGAATTATAAGCACCTTGAGGAAAGTTCATCCCTCTAATGAGTGAGTTGGAGAAGACCATATGCATAGAGAATGAGATCATTAAAGCTGGGGTTTGCAGTAGAAAAGGAAGCCTGCCAAAGGAGAAGAGATACTGCAGTGTAAAGATCCTGGTTCACTGCGCACTAGCTGTGTGACCTTGGCAAATCTAGGTCTTGGTGCTCTCATCTGGCAAATCACATAATTCTGCATATCTTGGAAGGCTGTTACAGAGTCAGTGAGACTACATTTAAGGTATTCGGCCCTTAGAAATTGTATTACTTTTTTAAAAAATAGAAAAAGTGTATGACATTAAGGATTTACTAGTATCTCTTATTTTGATTTTAATTGTGCTTATAACTCTAAACATTCATAATGAAAACGACAAATGACAGTAGGCTGGATGCTAGGCAGCTAAATGTGTTTGCTGCCCAACCTGACGAGCTTGAGTCAAATCCCAGAACCCCACAAGTTATCCTCTAACCTACTTCCATAGAAATGCCATGCCATATGTGCCTACACTCATAAACGACAGCACAAAAATAAAAATTAAAAATGTAAAATATAAAGCAAACAAGCAGGGTGGAGTGGCACATGCCTTTAATCGTGGCACTTGGAGGACAGAGGCAGGTGGATCTCTGTGAGTTTGAGGCCAGCCTGGTCTACAGGGAAAGTTTCAGAACAGCCAGAACTGTTACATGGTGAAACCCTGTGGGGGGGGGAAGAAAAGAAGGAAATACATAGCTTTGAAAAGCAAGCATATGATACAAAGGTAAGGAGAGAATAAAGTTCACATGTAAAAGACTAACTATCCCTTACTTCACTCCATCAACATTTTTGCAGAGGTGTGGTTATGCCTCACATAGAAAGATGAAAGTTGTATCCAGGTATGGTGCTGCCCATTGTGATCCTAACATTTGGAAGGCCCATAAAGAAGAATCAGAAATCCAAAGCTAGATTCTGCTACATAGAGAGTTGTTAGCCAGCCTGATCTGTGTGGAAAAAAAGCCAAAAATAAGGGATGAAGTGTGGTTCAGCTATAGAGTGCTTGAGTAGCTATTTGCCTAGCATGCACAAAGTCCTGGGTCCTTTCCCCAGAACTGCATAAATCAAACCTATAATCCTAGCAAATGGCAAACAGAGGCAGGAGGATCAGGATTTCAATGCCATCGTCAGGTATAGAGCAAGATCAAGAGACTGAAGCCAGCTAGGGCTATATGAGACCTGGGGTTTTGTTCTAGTTCTTTTTTTTAATATTTATTTTTATTTTATGTGAATTAGTGTTTTGCCTGCATGTATAACTATGTAAAGGTGTCAGATCATGGAACTACAGACAGTTGTTAGCTGCCATGTGGATGCTGGGAATCAAACTCAGGTCCTCTGGAAGAACAGTCAGTGCTCTTAACCGCTGAGCCATCTCTCCAGCCCTTTTTCTTGTTCTTATTTCATTGGTTTGGTTTTCTGTTTTTGAAGGAAAAAGAAAATTACAAATAGCTCATATATCTATAACTTATATTTTAGATTTACATAAAAAATCAGAAAGTTATTAAACATCAATCACTCCTAATTTTGCCTAAGAAATAGAACTGGATATAAGACCAGAGGACTTTACTTCTACATTGCTTGAAATTTTTAAGTATATTTTTTTTCATAAGAATAATATGTGCACATGAGTGGAAATGCCCATAAAAAAACAGAAGTGTCAGATTCCTTGAGTTAGAATTACAAGCAGTTGTGAGCCACCTCATGTGGGTGCTAGAAACCAAACTCAAGACCTCTGCAAGAGCAGTACCTGCTCTTAACCACTGAGCCATCTCTCTAGCCTCTACTTTAAACTTTTTTTTTATGCTTTGAACTTTTTAAAAATACAAACACATTTGTAATTCTTTAACATTTTTAAAGAATTTCTACACATCATAAAACATGCATTTCAACCATCATTCTTTATTATTACTTTGAGGGTGGCTTGAGGATAGTTGTATTTTATTTTGATTTAATGTCATTGTTTGAGACAAAGTCTCAAGGCTGGCCTTGACTGAAGATCCTCATGTCTCAGGTTCCCAAATGCTGAAGTTACAAGTATGAGCCACAACTACTGGCTTAACATTAATCAGTTTCTGAATACTTGGAATATTTTTATGGATTCTCATAATTTCCTTCTGTCTCCAGTCCTATCTACTTCCTGTCTCATATATACATAGTTTTGTGATAGAATTGTTTTTCTTGTGGTTCCAAGAATTGAACTCAGAGCCTCGTGCATACGAGGTAAGCATAATGAAATCACAGCTGGAGATGTAGCTCAGATGGTACAGTGCTTGCCTAGAATACATGAAGCCCTCAGCTCCATCTCATTGCTCCATAAACCAGCAGTGACAGTATATGCCTGTAATCCCAGGACTTGGAAGGCAGAGGCAGAGGAATCAGAAGTTCAAGATCTCAGAAAGTGAAACAAAGAAACACACCATTTGTAGAAAAAAAAAAACAAAAGCATTATCTGCTAATCCATCTAGTGGTAATGGTCACTGTTAATATAGCCATACACTGAATTGGTACATTTTTTTCTGTATGCATAAATATATATTGTGGTTGTTTGAGTTAGGTTTCTACTAGGTAGCCCAGGCTAGCCTCAAATTCATGCCTCAGACTCCCAAGTGCATGAACCACCATACATGAAAGATTATTGTATACTGTCTGCATTGATGTTTTTCACTTAATATCAAGTGAATACACATTTTTATTGTTTTTAATACAGGGACTCAGTATGTAACTCTAGCTAGCCTGAACTCAGAGAACCACCTGCCTCTGCCTCCAAGTGCTGGGATGAAGAGCATGTACTGCCACATCTGGCTGAATACATTGTTTTATATATTCTTCTTGTATTTTTCTGCATAATATTGTGCCTTTTTTGTTTTGTTTTGTTTTGTTTTTCAAGTATCTTCTCTGTGTAGCTCAGGCTGTCCTGGAACTCACTTTGTAGACCAGGCTGGCTTGGAACTCAAACATCCACTTCCACTAGAATCAAAGGTATGTGACACTACCACCCAGCTATAATGTTGTATTTTATGGATTATTAATTAAACTATACTCCCTATAATGGATATTACATCCTTCCCAGTATTTTTATTATTATAAACAGTGGAAAGATAATGAGTGCTGTAACATCTTAAAGCTTAGACTATTTTGAAATCACACCTAAGTTCAAAGACTAGCATCGCCTATTTCAGCCATTTTTAATGCAAATATTAACTGAGATCTTATATGTAGAAGTCCTTAGAGTTTCTTTTAAAGGAAGAAAACAATGCTGTTTCCATGATCATCTGGCACAAATAAATAAATAAATGTATTTTTGAAAGGAGGAGTAGAGAGACTGATATAACTTCAATACAGTGTCCAAAAGACACTGAAAGATGACACCGTGGCCAAGAGAGGAAATATTGAGAGCAGTACTGCCCATACAATAGATGTTCCATTTAAATTTAATATATTTAAAAGTAAATATAATGTGAAGCTGGGAGATATATCTCAGTGGGTAGAGTGGGCATAGCATAAAGAAAGCCCTGACTTCAGTCCCCAGCACTGCATAAAATCAAGCAGTGTGGCCTATGCCAATAATCTTAGAATTTGGGAGGTGGACTGAGAAATGATCAAGACTTCAGAGGCATTTTTGGTTATATAGCAAGTTTCAGGCCAGCCTGAGCTACATGAGACCCTGTCAAAAAGTAAAAAATAAATAAGAGGAGATAAAATTTTAAATAGAGACACAGATGCTGGCACCTGGGAGGCAGAAGCAGATAGATCTCTGTGAGTTTGAGGCCAGTCTGGTCTACTGCATGAGTTACAGGACAGGTTCCAAAGATACACAGAAACCCTGTCTCAACACCTCTCCCAAAAAAAATTTAAATAAAAAAACACTCAGCATAGTTAAAGATCTCCAGAAGGAGGTCAGCATTGACCCACAGGCTCAGTAACAACAAAGCCATAACAGTAACAGTCATACCTCACTTCCAGAGCCCATGTCCTGACATACCAAGGTAGGTCTGGCTATCATTGTTCCTCTTTCCCACCACTCCTGCCTTCCTTCTCTACTTGTAAAAAATCCGATACTGAACCCAGTCTCTCTCTGGTGCCTGGTTGCCCCCTTTCCTACCTCCTAAGAAAAGGACATCACCCCATAGATTGCCCTTCTTTGATGTGACCAGTCTCTCTCTACTGGAAAATTTCCATTGTTAAATAGTCCCTTTCATTGTTTTTTGTTTTGTTTTGTTTTTTAATGAAACAAGATCTCCAGGTCATTCATGTACATGCTACAGCTTGAGAAACACTGGCCCAAATGCAACAAGGACAGATAGCAATCAAATAGAGCCTCCAATTCCAAGGTAGGATTGCTGTTGCTGATGAGATGCTCCAAAATGGTAAATAACCCTGGTACAGTCTGAAAAAAATAGGGTATAATCGTCATTCACTTTGCATAGCATTTGCCTCCCTGAAATGGACTTTGTTCATTTGAAAACTGGAGTAAGCTGTCACTCTTAGGGAATCACATAGTAAACTTTCCCCTACATAAATAGTCAAAAGTCATGCAGTATTATACACACACTGTAGGACATCAAGCATCTTTGGTTTCCTCCCACCCCAATAAATGTTGCTTAACTATCCAGATTCAGCACAACATTTAGAAGCTACCACCAAGAATCCAGAACTACAGGCTATCATTTAGTGGCTACCTGTGACCTATTTGGATGTCTGCTATGCTTCTGTCAATTGTTCCTAACTGTTGAATCTTTCTCCTAAATCTAAACCCAACTTGGTTCCTTTGTAGAAGTTATAGAACAAGCCATAGACAGTAGGCCCTATGTGGACAGAATTTATTGTTCTCTCCTCTCTTCACATTCCCTTAGAGAAGTGTACTTCATTATTCCTATAACAAATATCTGTTGGATGAATGGATTACAAAAATTCTCATTACATTTTACTTATTTATCTATTTATTTATGTGTTTGTTTGTTTGTTTTTCAAGATGGGATCATTCTGTATAGCCCTGACTATCCTGAAACTCCTAGGCTGGCCTCAAATTTGGAAATCTGCCTGCTTCTGCCTTCCAAGTGCCAGGGATCAAAGGTGTGCACCACCACACCTTGCTGCATTCCATTTTTTGGATGACAAATCTCAAACTGATTTCAAGGAAGAATCTACAAGAATAAACTAAGGACTTGGCCTTTAGTTCTTCCAGAATTTGTTCGAGCACGTGGATGTTTCTATTAGAGCCAGGCATGGTGGTGCACACCTGTAGTCTGAACCCTTGGGAGATTGAGGCAGGAGGATTGCCACAAATTCAAAGGTAGAGCCTGAGGTAAGTCCTCAGATCCCCTGAAAAGAATTTCTAGAATTCTATTCTCAGTCTTCATATTGGACCCAAGTGATTGTCTAGACTTTGGAGTGACAGTCAAATGTTAAATAGTCTTCCCTGCTTTGCTTTCTTTTTCTTTTTTAAAAAAGCCTCACTGTGTAGAGCAGACTGGCATCAGACTCACAGAGATCAGTTTTTCTCTGCTTCCCAAGTAGTGGGACTGGAGGTGTGTGTACGATATGCAGCATCTCCCCTTCCAGGATTATCTAGATATCTTTGGCTATAACACTTTGTACTTGCTAGGTAGGAGCCAGCGAAGCTACTAACTCTTATAGAACAGCACAGTGGAATCTTCTGGACTAAAATGTTAATCAGACTTTAAAAGGGTTCCTGAAGAAAGATGGATTTCTGGACCCATTTCTGTCTCCTTGCATCTTACTTCAATCCCATGACCACTCTGCCACAGTGTCCTCCTTCCAATAAGGATTTCTACAAAAAGTGGGGTACAGTAGAGACAGGATGCAGAGTAGAATCACATAGAGAATCTTTCCTCTTACTGTAAGCCAGCAGGATAACCTTTGATAATTTTAAGTGTATGCTAGAGAGAGTATTGCCAAGAGACTTTGGTTTTTCTGTTTGTTTTAATTAAAATCAGCCTATTAAGCATTAGTTAGTTTGTTTGTGTTAAGGGAAAATTTTCTTTCTCATAGTGTTGGGAGAAACTCAAAGAAAAAGAATTGGAATTGGGCTTCTTTCAGTGAAACTTATAAGGCAGTTTTGACTTAAATCACATAAATGATTCATGCAAATATTTAAATCATTAAATCTTTCTAAGATTTGATGTCTCTAAGGCTCTGATTTGTTATATAAAAATTTATCATTACATTTAAGGGGTTGGGGGTGAATGGCTGGGTGCTAGAGTCCTTACCTAGCAAGCAACAAGAGCAACACGAGCCAGGTTTTATCCGCTCACTGCAAAAACAGCTTAGGGGGCGAAGGCTTAAGTATTTATAGAGGAATTCTAATAATAACAATAGCATTTTATTTAATACCCTGTGGTTTACAGAGCATTTTCCTGTACCTCATCACTGCCTATGTGCAGATATTCTCAGATTTTGTGAGAAATAATAACAGCAGCCTCTTCATGCAAACAAGGGCAGTGAGACTAGGCTTTCACACTGAATGGGAAAGTTCTCTCCTGGAAGTTTAACAAAAACTGGAGAGGTTTGCTTTGTTTTGTTGGTTTATTGTGATCATGCAAGTGAAGGTCAGAGGATGACTTTTTGTGATCAGTTTTTTCCATCAACCATGTGCATCCTGAGACTCAAACTCAGGTTATCCAGCTTGCCAACAATCACCTTTCCCTACTGGGCCATTTTGCAAGTCTCTTAAAGTTTTTCTTTTAAAACAATAGAAAGTTAATTTTTTTTGTTGTTGTTCAGTTTTGTTTTGTTTTGTTTTGAGACAGGGTTTCTTTGTGTAGTCCTGGCTGTCCAGCTCTATAAACCAGGTTGACCTTGAACTCACAGAGATTTGCTTGCCTCTGCCTCCCCAGTACTGGAATCAAAGACGTGCACTACCCCTGCCTGGCATAAACTGAATATTTTCTATCCATTAAAAATTACATTTCGATGGGCTAAAAAATGACTCGGTGCTTTAGAGCACTTGGTGTGCATGAAAAAGACCTGGGTTCAGGTCCCATAACCCACATGACAACTCACAACAATGACTCCAGTTTCAGGGAATCTAATGCTTTTTTTTGGCCTCTGTGCATTCATACCCACACTCACACATAGAAATAAAAACAAAATAAATCTTAGAGTTTGAAAGCTGAAATTACATGACTTTTACCTGACCCTTCCTGATGTCTGGGGCTTCTCACAGCAATAAATATGAAATATTATAAAAACCTGAACCTAAGACTGACCCAGCATTTCTTTCATGTTCAGGTGGTCTAAGTAGTTACCATGTGGCCCATATTCAAAGGGTAGAAGATAGAACTGCAATGATGCCAAGACAGGAAGGAGACAAGCCTCACAGACCCAAATAACAATTGAGACATGCTTTTTCTTACGATTTCATGCATATTTTCCAGAACCAGGTATGCTAGACAAGTGCTGAAGTATGAAGCTGCAGCCTCAGCATGTACACCTCTCAAACCCCTCCCTTTCTCTCCAGCTCCTGTGGCAGTGCCTTGGTCTACCCTGAGAGAGCGTGCCCTCAGCTCCCCTCATTTCTGATATTGGCTAATTGTTGTGCACTCCCTGGGAGTTTTTCAGAAGACCAGATACGCAAGATCAAAGGAACAGCTTTCAAAAGTAAAGCTGTTCAGTGACTCACTGAAACATTTAAGGGAAAGCATTGCCAGGTCCTCTGGTCCTGCTATCCCAGTCACTTTGCAAAGATGCAAAGCTCACTTCTTCAGAATGGGTCACATAAATTGCCCTTGCTGCATTCCAGCGAGTTTGAGTTTCTTTAAAAATAGCTTGTTCTTCAAGTGCAAAAAATAACATCTGAGACATTTGTTTAAGTGTGAAACACACCTTTGTCATGACTCAGTACATGCTGAACGGAAGTTTATTAAACTTTCCAAAAGAAAAAAAAAATCCTCTTGAATTAAGGAAGCCTGAGAGATGACAGCTTGAGAAAGGGGAAGAAGAAAAGACACAGGTGGAGCCAAGAGCAGAGCAACTGGCAAAACTTCTCATCTCTGAGGTGTTCACATGGTCTACCTTCCACCTTGGATGACCTTGTCCTCCAGCAAGCAAGCTGTAAGCTGATCCTGCCCAAAGCCTGGTTCCAATGTCACATCTGTGCAGCCTTCTCTGACCCTCCAGGCAGTCAGGATCTCTCTTCCCTCAAAACACTTTGTGAGCACATTTGTGTTTGGTACATTGTACTGAAACTGTCAGATTATAGTTCTGCCTCACAAACTGTTAGGGACAGTCGGTGAGTCCTCTGCAAAACCCTGCCTGGCACAGAACAGGAGCTGGGAAAGCTGATAAGAGATTAGTCTCCATGTTTTAACTCTAGAAATGACTGCGCTCATCCTGAGCTGGGCCTCCATTTACAGACCATGGGAACTCTCTTCCCACTGCTGCCTAAGGAGGCCTGCTCCCCTGTCCAGTGAGTCTAGATCCATAATTTCTATAGTTATCCTTCCCATCCTGTATCATTGGTAAAACTTTATCTATTTATTTTTTCTTTTATTATTTATTTTTACTATGATTAAACCTAGACAAGTGCTCTACCACTAAGCTATATTTGTAATTCATAATTTTCTCTTTCTAGTAAACTTTTTACCAACTTGCAAATACTCTTTTCTTTTTCCTTTTATTTTTTGAAACAGGGTCTCATGTATCCCGAACTGGTCTCCCTACCTCCTGCATGCTGGGATTACAGGAGTAGACCTCCAGAGCTGCATCCCCAACTCAAATTATTCTGTGCTCTCTAGGTACAAATATTTATGCAGATTTATTTCTCTGCAGTGATTCTCTCAACTCAAGCTTTTCTGCTGCATGTAATCATGTGAATTCTGTCCACATTGCCATTTTGAAATGGTCAGCTCTGTCTCTGCCTCAGTTTACCTGGCTCCTTACTAGTATTTAACACCACAGATCTCAATTGTTCTCTTTTGGAAACCCTTACTTCCAGGGCTCAATGCCCCATCAAACTTTGCACTTTGCAAGCCCCTCCCTGCATATTGGATTAACACAAGGAGCAGGTTTAGAGGATTCCCCTACTATCAAACTCCCTTCTGGAGTCATCTATTCCATGACTTGATATGATTGTTAATTACACTCAAACTTTCTTTTTATTAAAAATTTCATTTTGGGGGCTAGAGAGAGATGACTCAGCGTGTGAGAACACTGACAGCTCTCCCGGAGGACCGGGGTTCGATTCCCAGCACCCACATGGCTGCTCACAACTGTCTATACTTCCAGTTCCATTCAAACACCAAGGCAAATAAATAAATAAAAAAGTTTAAAAAAAGACTTCATTTTGGCTGAGCAGTGATGGCACATACCTTTAATCCCAGCACTCAGGAGGCAAAGGACAGTAGAGTTCGAGGCCAGCCTACTCTACAAAGTGAGTTCCAGGATAACCAGGGATACAGAGAAAAGATGTCTCAAAAAAAATTTTTTTAGATGTATGGGAGTTTTGCTTCCAAGTATGTCTGTACATCCCATGCATACAGTGCCTGTAGAAGTCAGTACAGGATGCTAGCTAGATCCTTTAAAACTGAAGTTAGCAGAAGGTTGTGAGCTACTATGTGGATGCTGAAAACAGAACCTCAGTCTTCTGCTAGAGTAACAAGTGCTCTTAACCACTAAGCCATCTCTCCACTCATTTGACTTTCTTTTTAAGTTTTTATTTTATCATTGTGTGCGTGTGCGTGTGTGTGTGTGTGTGTGTGTGTGTGCGTGTGTGTGTGCGCGTGTGTGTGTGTGTGTGTGTGTGTGTGTGTGTGTGTGTATACACATGAGCGTATAGTGCCTACAGAGGCCGGGAGCTGTTCCTTCTGGAGCAGGAGTTATGGGTGGCCGTGAAGTGCCGAGTGTGAGTGCTGGGAATCGAATTCTAGTCTCTTTACTGCTGAGTCAGATTCCCACACACACACTTAAATTTTTGTTCACACACCCATCATAGCTTCTGCTCTGTGACCTGCTGCTTCCTGCATTGAAGCACTAACAGGCAGTCACATTTACTATATCCAAAGCCAAACTTGAGTACCCTTACTTACCTACCTCTCCTTGCCACTGCCTGAACCTCAGTAAAGAGCTCCACACTCCATGCCAGTGTTACGCCTTCGTCTCACCTCTCCATACACCATACACAGAAATTCAGGAAGTTTTGTTCCCTCTACCCTCAGAGTACACCAGAACCTGACCTTTGTTCACCACTTCCCCTGCTACAAATGTTATCCAAGCAATGACCTCGTAATTGGTTCCTTTGCTTTCAATGTTTGTCATCCCAGTATCTAGAATGAATCTTAGATACACACAATCAAGGTTAGACCTGCACACACCTGCCAATAGCTGCTCTCTGTACACTTGAAATAAAATTCAGATTCATTGTTATGGTTTGCAAAGTTCGCACTCTCTGACTCCTGCCCCTCCCACTTCATCTTTCGCTTTTTTTCTCCCCTGAATCTGGACCACAGATGACTCTTCGCTATTTCTCAAGTAGGAGATATGAATACTTGGGCCTCAGGACCTTTGAACAACTTCTCTCTGCTTGGGACATTTCCTTTACCGCCTCCAAATATTCTTGCTTCACTCCCTCTGTCCATTCAAACTTCTGCTCTGCCTTATTTGTTCAGAGCCCTCCTTTGAATATAGATGTCACACCTGAAACAAACCTCTTGTCCCTTATCTGGTTCCTGTTTCTTCATAAGCACTTATGAACTGTACTTTATGTGGTGCTTTTATTTGCTTTTTACTGCATGCTTCTTCAAATACCTAGATCTATAAGCTCCACAAGAGTCTTGCTCTATTCATGTTAATCACAACCTTCTTCCCAGGGCCTAGAAGAGTGTCTGCTTATAATAACCACCTGATGAATAAATGACCTGACTGATTGGCTGAGTGAACACAACAGAATGAGATACAAGTGGCTATTTTATAACTGAAGAGATCTTGCAGATTGTTACCTTACTTCTAAGTAACACTGTCCTGAGATGAGCATGCTAAATGATAGACCATTCAGAAAGAAATAGAGAACATACTATTCCAGGTCCCATAGGAAGCATAGGAAAGCTTCACAAATTACCTGGCCAACACACAGAATCCCCAAGTACAATAAAGCATTGCTTTAAGCACCTAGATTTGAGGGTTGTTTTGTTACACAGCAAAGACAACTGATAGAACTTAGCCTCCAACTTAGGTTCTGCTTCTTCAATTTTACCATTCCAATTCAACTCACAAGATCACCAAAACAGTCATTCAAAAGTATTTCCATCCCATGGCTTACCATGCTCTCCATGGCCCAGTCTCTGTGGACCTCCTTGGCCTCACCTCTGCATTCATTTGGAACTCTCTGAAAATTAGGCCCTTGCTAAGAGACATGGTTCTCAAACACTCTGGATCTGAATCATGCAGGGGAGCTTAAAAAAAAAAAAATGCCAGCACTCAAGCTCCTCCCCCCAGAGACTCAGATTTAATTGGCTTGAAATGGGACCCAGGCAACAGCATTTTTAAAAAGCTCCCAAGTGATGCTAATGTGTAGCCAGGGTTGGGAACCATTCATCTAGAGATCCAAAAGTGTATTTCAAAACTGCTGACCTTGCCATCAAGGAAATTCTAAGGCTTCAAGGAAATATCAAATTATCCTCTGTGCCCTCTTAGCATTAAGTAAGCAATATTATGTTGTAAGTTTTGGGAAATTGGTAATAGACTGTAGGAGAATGTTTCTTAATTATTTGAAATGGTAAATTATCAATATTTTATATCCTCAGTTTTAAGACTCGTCTTTCTCATATCCGTGATGTTTCTGGAGCAAGTTTTATCTTATCTCAAATGTGCACATCTAACATCTCTTACTTCCATAAAAAAAATAAAAGGTAGTGCTAGTGTAGGCAACTTTATCGCCAGCAGTGATCGAAACCAGAAACCAGGAAAGCATCCACGAGACACAACTTTTTTTTTTTTCCTGAGAGCAAAGTGCTATGGCATCTCTGATCCCCCATTGATCTTCCCTCAGTCAGCAAGGCTGAGCTTTTAAACCTCATCTTATATATAATCACTGCTACAACATACTGAGCATTTATCACCATTCTAAGGATTTTGCAAATATCTCATTTAAGTCCCAGACAACCAAAAATGGGCCCCACGGTTTATATATGGAAGCTGAAGCCTGGAGATGTTGGGTAACAAAGTACACCTTAATATGGCATCTGCTGCCTTTCCAAACCCAATAGGCAAAGGCCATACAAATCCAGAGCTGCTGGCAGAAAAAGCTAGGAATTAGGACCTCAGTCTCTGCTCACTCACTGCAGGAGCACCACATCTCCAATACTCCCAGGAACCTCTCTGAGGGCATTTGCGGCAGCATGGGTTGATTTTGCTGCTAAGCACTTCTCACCTTGCTTCTGGATTTTCCTTTGGATATCATCTCTCATTCCTCTGCATTTGTATAGAAAGATTATCAATCAAGATCTGCCCCCCCCCGGTCTTCCCATGTGGAAGAGTGGTCCAGAGACACTAACCAGGCCCTTCACACTCCATAAAGAATTGAAGCTTGATTTGTTTGGTTTTTTGACACAGGATCTCCTGCAGCCAAAGCTGACTTCAAACTCAGTATGCAAGAATGACCTTAACTTCTGGTCCTTCTGCTTCCACATCCCACTTACTGGGATTACAGGTGTGTGCCATCATGCCTAGATTTACACAGTGTTCAGAATCTAACCCAAGGCTGGATGCATGCTAGGCAAACATCTTCTAACAAAGGTACATTCCATCCCCCAGGTCTCTTCTGTCTTTCTGTTTGTCTGGTTGGGATCTTTTGGGAAAAGGGTCTCATTCACAGCTACCACAGGCTAATATTAGTGATCCTCCTGCCTCAGCCTCCCAAGTGCTGGATTTACAGACATGAGCCACCATGTCTAGTTTATAGTCTTTATGGTTTTTTTTTAAATTAATTAACTTGCTTCTGGGTTTGTGTGTGTATACATGTTTATGTATGTGCACATATTTCTCTGGGTATCAGTACATTTATGTGCAGGTATGTTGGGTATCTTTTCAATCACCTCCACTTCCTTTTTTGTGGGGGGGAATTTGGGGACAGGGTTTTTCTGTGTAGACTTGGCTATCCTGGAACTCACAGAGATCTTTCTGTTTCTGCCTCTTGAGTGCTGGGATCAAAGGTGTGTGCCATCATACCCAGCTCCACTTCAATTTTTGATACAGAATTTCTCACTTATCCTGAAGCTGAATGATTCAGCTAGCTTTGGGGTCCTTCTGCCTCTCCAACAGTGAGATGACAAGTGTGTCACCTGCCCAGACTTTTACCTGAGTGATGCTAAGGTCAGGTTTCCATGCTTGCAGAGCAAGTACTTTATGGACTGAACAATTCCCCAGCCCATCCCTTTTTTATTGTGATAAACTATATAAAGTAATATTTCAGTTATTTATAAACATATACTTCAGTGGCATTAAATAACTCATTGTCAAAGGTGTGTTGTCTCAGTTTTGGGGGTTCTGGAGATCAGAATCTACCAGCCCTGCTGTTCTGAGATGGTAGTTAGGCAGAGTATTTGACTACTTATATCATGAGCCAGGGAACAAAGAGAAAAGAATAGTGGCCAGAGTCCTATAACCCCACTCACTGGCATGTTCTCAAAGACCTAAGGACTTCCCACAAGGTCCCTCCTTCTAAAGATCCACAACATCTACCAATAGCATCCTATATTCCTAAACTATGCCTTTAACCTGTGGGCATGTGGGGGACAGTTACCCAAACCACCGCAATACTTGAAACTTCTTTAGGTCTCCACTATTAATTCTGTGTCAATTAAACAGCAACTTCATATTCTTTCCTCTCCTCTGCCCTTGAAAACCTTTATCATATTTTTTTGTCTCTTCATTAGATGGGGTCATATATTTCATTTACACTGGCTTATTTCCCCTTAGCATAATGTTCTCTGGGATCATTTGTGCTGAGGCATGTATCAAACTCTCATTCCATATGCCATGGCGTGCCTAGACCACATTTCACATCTCCATTAATCTGTAAACAGATATTTGGGTCTTTTCTAACTTTTAGGTCTTATAAATAATACTGTTATGAATTCACATCCTAGTTCTAATTCTTCTGGAGTCCCTGGATCATGTGGTAGCTCCATGAACTTCTTGAATATGTTGCCACAGTTGTTCACAGTGGCCTTACCATGTTATATTTCTACCAGCATCAGTGAGGGCTATTTTCTATATTAAAAAAAAATTTTTTAAAGATTTACTTATTTATTATGCATACAGTTTACAGAAGAGGGCACCAGACCTCATCATAGATGGTTGTGAGCCACCATGTGGTTTTGCTGGGAATTGAACTCAGGACCCCTGGAAGAACAGTCAGTGCTCTTAACCTCTGAGCCATCTTTCCAGCCCCCTATATTTAAAAATTTTAAGCTGTACTTTTATTTATTATGTGTATATTTGTTGGGGGGTATGCCATAGCACACAGGTGGAAGTCAGAAGAAAACCTTTCAGAATTCCTTTCCTTTCACCATGTAGGTCCCAAGTGGTGGTAGTTTGGCTGTAACTGACCATGCTAATAGGTCAGTTACATATTAGATATGCTAATAGGGAGTGGCATTATTAGAAGGTTGTGGCCTTGTTGAAGTAAATACAGTCTTGTTGGAGGAAATGTGAAATGTGACAGTACAGGAGTAGGTCTGAGGTCTCATATATGCTCAAGCCATGCCTAGTGTCCTAGTTCACTTCCTGTTGCTTAGGGATCAAGATGTAGAACTTTCAGTTCCTTCTCCAGCATCATGTCTGCCTGCACACTGCCATGCTTCCACCATGATGACAATGAACTAGACCTCTGAAAATGTAAGTCACTCAATTAAATGTTTCCTCTATAAGAGTTGTTTTGGTCATGGTGCCTCTTCTCAGCAATAGAAACCCTAAGACAGAAGTGTTGAACTGAAGTCATCAAGCCTGGCACGGAGCAACTTTACACACAGACATCTCACCAGCCTTAGTTTTCATTTGTTAATTTTTTTAAAGATTGATTGATTGATTGATTGATTATGTATACAGTATACAGAAGAGGACACCAGATGTCATCACAGAAGGTTGTGAGCCACCTTGTAATCACTAGGAATTGAACTCAGGACCTCTGGAAAAACAGTCAATGCTCTTAACCTCTGAGCCTTCTCTTCAGCCCTCATTTGTTAAATTTTTAAAAATTTTATTTTACATGTGTATTAGTGTTTTGTCTTTATGTGTATACATGTGCTGCATGCATGCCTGATGTCCATGGAGATCAGAAAAAAAGCATTAGATCCCCTAAAACTGTAGTCATGAATAGTTGTGGGCAAATATGAGTTCTGGAAACCAAACCTGGGTTCTTTGAAAATGCAGCAAAGTCCTTAACCCCTTAGCCATCTCTCCAGCACCTATTTTCCAGCCTAGGATGTACAAAGCAGTGTCTCACTGTGGTTTTCATAATACTTCATTCCTTTTATGGATGGATAATATCCTACAAAATGTAATATCTACATTTTGTTCATCCATACATGGATTGGGAGAGGCTTGCTGTGGGGCTGTTATGAATAATACTATAGAGAAGATTTCAACTTAAGTGTTCATGTGTCCAGCAGTGTTTGTGCTTTCCATTCTCCTGGCTGCACACCTACAAATGGAAAGGTTAGGTCATACAGTAACTGCATGATTCTTTTTTTAGTGTGTGTATGATGGGTGTTGAGATAGGGCTTCTCTATGTAACCTTGTCTGTCCAAGAACTCACTCTATAGACCAGGCTGACCTTGAACTCACAGGATGCCTCTGCATCCTGAGTGCTGGGATAAAAGGCTTATGCCACCACTACCCCACAAGTGAGGCTATCCTTACCATCATGTTATAAATAAGGAAATGAGGACCTATGAAATAAGTCTCTTGGGGCTGGAGAGATGGCTCAGCAGTTAAGAGCACTAGTCAGTTCTTCTGGAGGACCTGAGTTCAATTCCCAGCATCCACATGGCAGCGAACAACTGTCTGTAATTCTAAGATCTGACACCCTTACACAGTTATACATGCAGGCAAAACACCAATTCACATAAAATAAAAATAAATATTTTTTTTTTTAAAAAAGAAAAGTCTCTCAAAACCACACAGCTAAGAAGTATGGCTGAGATTTGAAACAAGTCTGACTCTCTCAGGGAACCAATAGCATATATTACTGTCCTCTCTGGGGATAGCATTTCTTGTTCTAAAAACAGTCACTCTGCCTGGGGATGTAACTCAGGTTGAGTACTTGCTTAGCATTCACAAAGTCTTGGATTCAACCCCTAGTATTACACCAATCAAGCATGGTAAAGTACATACCTGATTCTCACATTTGAGAGGTAGAGTCAGGAGGATCAGAAATTCAAGGTTGTCCTCAGCTACATAGTGAATTAGAGGCCAACCTAGGTTAGCTACATAAGACCCTGTCTCAAAAAACAAACAACAAAACCAACCAACAAAAAAAACCCACCCATATAAATAAATAATTACTAAAAGTGTGTGATTTATCAGCAATTTTGGCATCTGTTAAATTAATATTACCTTCAATCATCAACACAACACTTTCACTATTATCAACTTGTTATTATTAATAATTTGGTGGTCTGGATGAAAATGGCCCCCATAGATCATGGGGAGGGAGACATCATTAGGAGGTGTGGCCTTGTTAGAATAGGTATGTCACTCGGGGTGGGCTTTGAGGTTTCCAGTGTTCAAGCCAAGCCTAGTGCCTCACTGTCCCTGCTCCCTGTGAATCCAGTTGTAAAATTCTCAGTTACCTCTCCAACACCATGTCTACCTGTTTACTGTCATGCTTCTAACCATGATAATGGGCTATCTTAGTTAGCACTTCAATTGCTATGAAGAGAAACCATAACTATGGCAATTCTTAGAAAGGAAAACATTAATTGGAATGGCTTATAGTTAGTCTATTATCATCATGGCAGGACCTGGTGCTGGAGAAGGAGTGAAAGCCCACCCACACATACAACAAGACCTCCAACAAGACCTCACCTACTTTAACAAAGCAATCCCTCCTAATAATATCACTCCCTATGAGATTATGGAACTAATTCACACTACCACATGAACTAAACCTCTGAACTTTAAGTCAGCCCCAAGTAAACATTTTCCTTTATAAGAGTTGCCATGGTTAGAGTATCTCTTCATAGCAATAAAATCCAAATGAAAACAAACAAAAAAAAAAACCTACCATTTTTTTTGATATTTTATACCCTTTAAGTTTTAATCCTGGAAGGCTAAGCTAGAGAGATTGTTCAGCAATTAAGAGACCTTACTGATCTTCCAGAAGAATTGTTTGATTTGCAGCACCCACAGTAGAAAGCTCACAAACATCTTCAATTTCAGTTACAGAGGATCTGATGCCTCTGGCATCTGTGGGCATTGCACTTGCTGGCACATACCCTGCCCCTGCCACAATCATACACACATAATTTAAAAGTTTTTAAACAACAGCCCAAACAAGCTGGGCAGCGGTGGCACACACCTTTAATCCCAGCACTACAGAGGCAGAGGCAGGGAGATCTCAGTGAATTCAAGGCCTGTTTTACAAATCTAGTTCCAGGACAACTAGAGCTGTTACTCAAAGGAAACCCTGTCTCAAAACACACAAATAAACAAAAACAAAAATAATGATGATGATGATAATAATAATAATAATAACTAAATAAATAAAATGAAAACAAAACCTAGAGAGTCCAAAAAGCTTTGGAGTTGGTCTCCAGGTTTGTGTTTTGTTCTATTTGTAAGTCAACAATGAAACCTTTCTAAGCCTAGAGACAATATTGGAAACATCTGACAGAATTATCACAAGGTAGCATCAATTAGGTGTGTAAGAGATCAACAAACATCAGTATAAATGAACTTGTGAAAACAGTGTAACACACATTTTATAGGTGCTTAGTGTTAATGTGAGCTAGCCACAGTTCTGCAGAGTTAGCACAGGTAAGGCTTTTTCTGCTCTGCTCCATCCGTTCCACCTATGGACCACTCAGACACCTGGAACTTTTCAGTCTTGTGAACCCCGAGTGTGCTCTTTGGAGATCCCACTGATTCCCACTTTCCACCCTCTTTCTTGCATACCACACTGTCTACATCTGCTCTTCCCTCAGTCACTGCTTTGGCTACATACAGTTCTGGTTACAGCTTCAACTTAGTGCATGACACTGAAGCATGCTCTGCAATGCATAGAGTGTAAGAGTGTGGGTTTAGCACGTGCAGTTCAATATTGATGAATCGCTGAAATAAATGGATTTATGTCTTGATCAATTTCTTCAAACCATAACCAAGGACAACTGCTATACTTTGCAGGTTTGCTGAAGACTTGCATGTAAAATACCTGCTAGGAGCATCTCATTTACCACATACGCTTAGTGGATGCTCAGCTTTCACTGGTCCTGTTAGCCACAGAAACTAGCAAGAAGAGGCCAAGACTTTTACAGGGCAAAGCTTGGAGGTAGTCTAGTGGGCTAGGAAGCAGGTTGGCAGCTGGAGTGACAGCAAAGAGGATTCAGGGGTAGGAGAGATCAAAGGCTAAATTATGTCGATTATTTCTTTGTTCCTTGTAGTTTGCACTTGCCTTGGTGCCTCCTGGGGCAGGAGGGGAGGCAAACTCACACCATAAACACTCTAATGCACGAACACATACATAAGCATTTAGGCACCACTTGAGATGCACATGAGTGTACCCTGCTACACCACAAGCACAAACACACACCATCAGAGCTATATATGCTTGTTAACATGTGTGCCTGTACACTTTAAACACAAACTTATCTTCATGCACAGGCAATCATTCATATGGACATGAACAAATGTAAGTATACAATTCAGGTTTTGCAAGCACATATGCATGCACGTGTGTGTTCACAACCACAAACCCACACAAATGTATACACAAATGCTTTTCCACATGTGCGAGCACACCCCTTTCAATTCCTCAGCTCTAAATAAAAGCATAAGCTGCAGCATATGTGCCTCTCTGTCTTTAGGAGGTTTCAGAAACACAGCCTTGCAAAAGAATGTAGAGAAACTGGCAGGGGTTCCAAGTGCTGCAGGAAAGATTAAGGAATAGATGGCATCCTGGGGTGGGGGTGGGGGTACAGGAGGTATGATGCTATCTTAGGGAGAGAATACAATCACCCACCCAAATCCACGTTCGCCAAAGGTTTATACCAGCCCCTCTCCACTATGGCTAGTCAAAGAATACCTCTAGCGGATCAGGCCTCCCTCATGCTAAACCTTCTACATAAACTAACTAGTTTAACCTTCGACAAAGCAGACAGTATTTTATTATTAATCTTTAGTCTGATAAAACCCAGAGCGCCTACTCTCTTCAAAATGATGGGACACGGGGCTGGCGAGATGGCTCAGCGGTTAAGAGCACCATCTGCTCTTCCAGAGGACCCGGGTTCGATTCCCAGCACCCACATGGCAGCTAACAACTGTCTGTAGTTCCAGTTCCAGGCAAACACCAAGGCAAATAAATAAATAAAGTTTTTTAAAAAAAAAAAAAAAAAAAAAAAAAATGATGGGACACTCAGAATTTGGCTTGACTCCTTCAACCTCTGAGTCAATCCTTGGACTTTGCAGGTACTACCCCAGATTCCTTGCTGACTGCCTCCTTTCTCTTTGACAGACTCTGCTGCTCTTTGCCTGTCTGTGACTTTGGTGTTCTTGCCCTCCATCCATAGGCTACATCCCTTTGCACCCACTCACTAACTTATACTCATGGTTTATGCTAGAGAGTTGAGAGGCTGAGGGGCACAGATAGACAAAGGTCAAGTTCAAGACCTGCCTCACTGGGAAAGTACTTTGTCCTTTGGTTCTGTTGAAGTATAATTAATGGCTGACAAAATGTATGTGTACAGCATGGAGCCAAAGCAGGCCACACTGGGGGTGGGGAAAGAGAGGAGCTATTTAGGGAGAGGACACCCTCCAGCTCAAACTCCGGCATAAGAAAAAGCAGCTTTCAAATGAGCAGCCTTTTTGTCTTAATTTTTAAATTTACTTAGTTTACTTCATGTGTGTGAATGTGCTGCCTATATGCATGCATGTATGTGTGCTGAGTGTGTGTGCAAGGTAGATCCCCCAGAACTGAGATGACTGATGGTTCTGAGCCACCATGTGGGTCCTTGGAATCAAACCAAGGTTATCTGCAAGAACAAGCACTCTTAACTATCTCTGCATCTCTACAAATGAAGAGGTCCTAATGGCAAAAGTACAGTGTTGGGGAGTGGGGAGAGTTAGAAAGGAAGAACAGGTCATTCCCAGGAATAAGCTTAAGCACCCCTGCCCCGGGCCCAGGCTCAAGGCTGTCCTCCAAGTCTGGGCCTCTTCCAAGGTCCTTTTCTGCTGGTCCCTTGAATTCAGGCTTAGGATCCATTCCCAGAAAACCAAGAGAGCAAAACTCTGTCCCCAGACACTTTCTCTAAGCTTGGAATCTCTAAGTAGGGCCACCACCCCCCATCCCCGACCCAGCCTATAGCTAGCCTGTTCCCACTCAGAACTCTGGCTAGCCCATTGACTTATTGAAGTTTTCTTTCTCAATTTTTTTTTAAACTTGTATTTATTTATTTATTTATTTATTTGCTTTGGTATTAGACAGTTGTGAGCTGCCATGTGGGTGCTGGGAATCGAACCCTGGTCCTCTGGGAGAGCAGTTAGTGCTCTTAACCTCTGAGCCATCTCTCCAGCCCCCTCTTTCTCAAATTTTTTTAATTATAATTTCTAGGCCAGTTTGACTTAAAACTTATTAAAAGAACCAGTCCAAAAGTAAGTGTTCATAATTTAAAATTTCCACATTCATAAATATAGTTCTACAATATTTTTAAACAATCTTTTGCTGTTGTTTCCTTACCCTTTTAAAAAAAATTTATTTATTTACTATGTATACAATATACAGAAGAGGGTACCAGATCTCATTATAAATGGTTGTGAGCTACCATATGGTTGCTGGGAATTGAAGTCAGGACCTCTGGGAGAACAGTCAGTGCTCTTAACCTCTGAGCCATCTCAACAGCCCTTTCCTTACCCTTTAAAACAATCTTTTTAGTTTACGTTATGTGTATGGGTGTTTTGCCTGCAAACCTGCAAGCCTGAGTATCCTGCCTCTGCTTCATAGTGCTGGTCCTACAAGTATAGGCCATCATACCCTCCTTAAACAATTTTCTACTTCTGTATTTAAGAAAAAAAAAGTGCTGTGATAGGCTTTCTCAGTCATACAACCTTTATACAATTCCTTAATTTTCTTAAGATTGTTGAAGAATAGAAACACAAATCTTTAAATCAACCTTATTGATAAGTTGCACTTTTTAAAGGGTTTTGACATCTAGCCAAAGAGCTCTTCAGAAAGACCACACATAGTCAATCCCAAATGAAAGGTCTACAGTGTTTCTCTTGCCATATTGGTGTGAGGACATGTTGTTCACTAGTGGATATCTTCCTCTTAAGTTGATAGGCTAAAATAGAACATCAAATGCTGCTTTAATTTATATCTTAATAATTAACACGTTTGCATTTCCTATGTTTATTAGTTATTTGGATCATTTCTACCTTTGTGGATTTCTTTTTGCCACACCCTTACTGCAGAAGTTTAGATGGCACTATGAAGAAGAATCCAGCCTGATAGCCACACTGGATCAAGATGGATTTTGTTTTAGATAGTGGAGGTTAGAAACAGAGATTACAGGAAAAGTTGGAAACAGAGAAGTATAGAAAACCAAACTGAGGGGCTGGAGAGATGGCTCACAGGTTAAGAGCACTGACTGTTCTTCCAGAGGTCCTGAGTTCAATTCCCAGTAACCACATGGTGGCTCACAACCATCTATAATGACATCTGGTGCCATATACTGTATACATAACAAATAAATAAATATTATTAAAAAAAAAAAAAAAGAAAACCAAACTGAGATCATGCTCAGGGTATCTGACAGATAGCCTTTAATTATAAAACAGCAGAGTAGGGTGTGCCTGTTCGTTTGTTTTCTTTTTTTTCCTTAGTTGCATGTAGCCTAGGCTGATCTTAAACTCAATATATAGACAAGAATGACCTTTAATTCCTCATCCTCCACCTCCCAAGTGCTGGGGTTACTGGCATGTGAGACCACACCCAGTTTAGCTTCAGAGTGCAGAACACCTGCCTAGCCTATGTGTGACCTCATTTGGATTCTCAGAACTTGCAAACAAAAATAAATAAACACATAGCAATAATCTCCCTGTTCTTAATTATTTTTTTATAAACATTTTTTGGTGGTGACAGTTTTTCAAGACAGGGTTTCTCTGTGTTATTCTGGTGGTCTGTAGAGCAGGTTGACCTTGAACTCAAAGATTCTCCTGCCTCTGCCTCTTGAGTGCTTGGATTGCAGCATGCACCACCACCTTCTAACTCTAAACATGATTTTAATATATGCACAGATGTACATAATGTTAGTGTTCTGACCCACTTCCTGGGGTCTGGGACAATAAGCAATAACCTGGCCCACCTAGTGTCTTCTCTTTCTCTCTGGATGTCTTTCTGTATGCTATGAATATACTTTATTATCATTTGTTAATAAAGAAGCTGTTTTGGCCTATGATAAGACAGTTTAGAGGCAGGTGGGAAAATCCAAGCAGAGAGTCAAAGAGAGATGCAGGCTGGCGCCCAGGAAGCAAGACATAATGGGAACAGAACCTGGGTCCTCTGCAAAATCAGCAAGTGCTCTTAAACACTGAGTTATCTCTCCAGCCCCTGTAAGGATGTATTTAATAATTGTCTTAATTCAGACATTAAGTTCCCTTCTAAGTTTTGCTTTCATTAGCAATAGAGTGATAAGCATCTTTATCATTTTTTATTATTACCCTAGATAGAAATTCCTAGGCTATTACTTAGGAGACAGTAAGAACCTGATAAACATTTGAGGCTTCAGAACCAGATTGAACTGATACTGACATGTTCAATTAAACACACATGCACTGACACAAATACTGTCACTAAAGATGTACAAATTAGAACACAACATTTCTCATCAGAATGTCTCCTAGGAACGTCTGGGTCAGAGCAGTTGGCTAACTGCTAAGGTGTTTAATAAAGCCCCAGTTAATTAACAAGAGAAAGATTCCTCAGTGGCTTGCTTCACGATAGAGGACAGCAGAAGTGTGCTAGAGAGAAAGCCATACTTCACTGAAGGGTTTTTAGAACCTTGAGAGTTAACGGAGTCAGTAGGCAACCAGCTGGTTCTGACCAAAGCTAGACTACTGGAGAGCAGCCAGAAATCCCAGGTGTGGGATCCCCAGCTCTCCACATGCCCCAGAGCTGAGAACACATTGGCATTTTCTCTCTGGTGAGCCAACTATGTACTTCTACCATGCAAGAAAAAGAGTGTGAGGATGACTAGTCACCACACTGTTTAGAGAAAGAATAGGCAGATGATGTTTTGGCCAGTAATAGAATCCAGCCAACTTACTAAGAATAAGGTGGCGCTATTTGTTCTGAGATGAAAATAAAATCCTACATGAATTTCTGTTTTTCAAAACAACACAGGATGTTGAAGATGGTTCAGTGGGTAAAGCATTTGCTGCACAAGTGTGAGGACCTGAGTTACATGGACCAACACTCAAACTCAACTTCCACATATGAACTATGGACCCAAGTGCCCATACTTACACACATGAACACACATGCACATGCAGACCAGCAACAAAATACTATAGTTGGTGCTGGAGAGACCGACCATTCAGTGGTTAAAAGTGCTTATTGTATAATCATAAGGACCAAAGTTTGAATACCAGCATCCATTTAATAAGCCTAGTAACTTGCACATACCTGTAACACCTGTTCTCAGGTAGGTAAAGACAGGAGGTGGGGCTTGCTGGCTTCCAGCCTAGCTGAGAAAACAAGAGCCCCAGGATCAGGGAGAGACCCTGCCTCAAAGAAGTAAGTGGAGAGTGATAGAGAAGGATCTCTGACACTCTCTTATAGCCTACACATACACATGCACACTGACAAGACACACAAATATATACTTGAAAATAATATGGCTGAATGTATACACACATGTTTATATACACATGCCCATGAATGCATGCACAGACTTTATATTCACACAAAGGAAGATCAGCTACAAACACATCTGACCTCTGGGAAGAGAACTGTGGGGGAGGTGGAAAAGTGGTTTCACCTTTTACCCTCAGACCTGTGGGTTATCTTAATTTTTATAAACACATACTAATTTTGTACTGGGGAGGGGGAGGAATAAAACTCTTTGCTTAACTGGCTCCCCGACTTCTTCCTTTCACAAAGATTCCTGACTGCAAACTGTGTTTTCTTTCCAAACACATCACATCCACTGTGTGGCTTGATTGTCACAACAGACCTGTAAAAGAACTCCTTGTTATCACTCATCTCATGTGTCTGGCTACTGGGTTCCTGAATCCTGGTCTTTGTTAAATTCATAAAGAAAAACAAAACATAACCATGGTAATGAAAATGTTAGAAAATAGGTAACTTATATTTTGTTGCTAACAGCATAAATCTATGTAAGCCTTTAGGGGAGCAATTTGACAATAGATATCAAAATCCTTTAAACTTTGCATACCATACCCTTTATTCTAGTGATCTGTTGTAGAAATGTATCCCAAGGACATAATTAGGATGTGCACAGAATTTCAGCAGCAAGAATAATCATTTGGATGATGCTCATGATACTGAAAAATTAGAAACCACTTAAATATCCAAGAATAGAAAATTACTTAAATAAATTATGTTCCATTCATATGAGAGTTACTATAAAGTCATTAAATGGTGGCAAAGAAGCTCATTTAATGATGAGGAGCACAGTTCATGATACATTCTAAAAAGTAGGTCACTGGCAATTTGTATTACAGGAGTCCATTTTGCTTTAAAAAAGAAAATACAGTCATCAGTAGCAGCATAGAAAACAGGTGAAGCAAGCGTTCAGAACGTAAGTGCTGTTTATTCCTGAGAGTGAGGATGACAGAGGTCCTTCGTCTTCCTCTCCTTTATTGTGTTTCTGCATCTCTTCCTCCACACTAAATTTCTTGCAATAAAAGTACATGTGTAGGAATAAGAAAAAAAAATATGTATCTCAATATAGTTAGCATGCCCTGGGTTTGTTTTCCAGTAACTCCTTCAAAATGTATGAGAAAGAGAAAGAGAACCCATGCACGTGTGCTCCTCATAGTCCATGTTTGGAGGTCAGAGAACAATTTTTTTAGAGTCATCTCTCTCTATCTCTGAGTTCTGAGGCTCAAATTTAGTCTGTCTCTAGGCCTAGGCAGTAAGTCTTCACCCACTGAGCCACCTTGCCAACCCTCACCTCATCCCATATTAATTTTTAAAGCAGGATTCATCTCTTTCTCCTAAAGCAACTTTTGTGGTTCAGCCTATGTGCTTCCCTCCCTCCCTCCTAGACTGAGGCACCCTGTACAATCTACTCTGGGCATTCTGCTAAGCCAGCCCCTCCAAGAAGCCTGCCATGGCCTGCACTGGCTTTCTTTCAGCTCCCTGACTTATATAGCTCACAGTAAGCTTGCTGCTGGTGGTCATGAGACTATTGCTTCCAATCTGTTCCTTTTACAAAAAAAGCTTATGGCATCTCCAAAGAGGCTGCTAGGTCTCTGAACCTTTAAATAGATCTGGCTGCCTACACAGAAGGTATTTGGGTGCATGAAGCCCCTCCAAGCGGCCTTCACGAAAAGCTCTCTTGCTTCACACCCTGAACCTTGTCATATCCCAACTACTTTGGAGTTTATCTTTTGGTCATATTAATGCTCTGGGTCACAACCAAGGTTTCTTTCATGCCTTCAGTCTTGTATTAATCAGTCATGGAGAGGTCAAGGCTGATGAAAACCATGGCTCTTGTGTTCTCTCCATGAACTGTATGCTAGACACAACATCAACATGTGATTTTTAGTCTGTAAAAACAGTCATAACCACAGCTACCCTTTATTGCAACCTTCTGTGCCAGCCCCAACCCCACTCCACTCGGCATGCAACTCCATTTCTCAGAGTATTAAAGAGAGGCTCAGAGAGATAAGAGGTGAGCTGTGGAAGGTTGCAGAACTAGTGAAGCAGTCTCTTTCACACCAACCCTTGTGTGACTGCCAACTGACTTCATGGCTCAACCACTACTTGCTGCTTCTCTCACAGCTGCATACAATATGAGAGATGAGAAGCATGAGCTCCATCAAGATTACATAGTCCAAAGTCATTTCACCTGAATGCAGCGGTGTCTGGATTCTTGGCTATGGACATATATGGTCCCAGCAGGAGAGGGGATGAGTAGAAGAGGGAGATCTGGGTGAGTGAGGATCAAGTCCCTCCAGAAAGGCAGACCTCTGGGTCTGTAGGAGAATTGTAGATTAGAAAGAATCTGTTGGGGTCCCCTCTGTGCTAGAAATTTTAGTTAACTCCCTGGGCCAGCACAGCTATGTCAGTATAACTGCCCCTACCCCTCTGGCTTAAAGTTCAAGGAGCATACCAGTCTGAGTCTGCTGAGGTAGACAGGAGAGGAACTCTCACTGTTCACCATCTTATCCTGCGCTGCCCTAGACAGAAAGAATGGAACTTCTCTTGCTCCAGAGATACAATAAAAGCTCCACCTTTTTTGCTTTCTTGCTCCTGAAGCAGCAAGGTGGATGGACCTTGGGACTTGGGTGCAAATCTGTGCTCCTGGTGCTGTGAAGAAGTAGAGTCAAGAAGTGATGGTGGTTTTAGAAAACAGTCAAAGTAGTAGCCCATATAATCCAGCAGCTCACTCCTAGGTAGACACCCAAGAGAAGCAAAGTGTCTGTGCACTTGAATGTTCCTAACAGCACTATCTACAACAGTCAAAAAGCAGAAACAACCCAAATGCCCATCAACTGTCAAAAAGACAAATTTGGTACATCCACACAATAAAATATTACTCAGCCATAAAAAAGAACTGATATGTGCTACAAAAAGGATAAACCTTGAAAATGCTATGCTGAGAAAACCAGACATAAAAGGTCACATTCACATTCTATGATATGAAATGTGCAGGCAAACCATAGAGACTTCTAGAAAGCAGAGCCAGAATTGTTTTGAGCAGGGAAATAGGAGCAGTGAGTGCTGGCAGGTATAAGGTGTCTGTATTCTAGAGGATCAGTTGGTAAAGGCATGTGCGGACAAGCCTGGGGCCAAGTCTAATCTCTAGAAACCACAAAGCAGAAAAATAGAAATGGTTATCGAAAGTTGACCTCTTACCTCCATAGGTACACCATGTAGTTTACAACCTTGCTAATATGCTAAAACACTGAGTTGTTAAAGGGAGAATTTGATGACATTAAGTTGTTTTTCTGTTTGCATGCTGGGATTGACCTCCCTAGAGCCTCACAAATACAAGTCAAATGCTCTCCCACTGAGCCCCAAACTGAGTACACTGCTGAGAATGACCTTGAACTCCTGATCTTCTTGCCTAGTCTCTGGAGTGCATATTAGAGACATGTACATCACTCTGCAATAGGTAAACCACCTACCAACTAACCCAGCCTGGCAAAGTTTTTTTTAAGAGACAAAGCAGTGTAAACTTGGGGCTCCCTCCTAAGGGTTCTTTGTGTTGTAACTTTTTGGGTATTGTCATATTGATTCCCCACAACAGCCTGGACCTTGTAAATGAGGAAAATGAGGCTGGGAGGTTAATAACTTCCCCATAGTTGCACAGCTAAGGTGGTAATGGAACAACCTTTCTATGAGACAAGTCTCCTGCTCCTCCCCATCAGACCCAGGGGTTTCCCTGAGAGCAGCCATCTTTGTCTCTGGACTCTCAGCTTTTGCTGAGCGGTTGCTGCCCTGTGCTGTCTTCACTCTCCTGTCTGGCTTGCAGAGACATTGACTTTTCACAAAAGCACAGCATCTGCGGTGAAATCTTCAGGCTGCCAGATGCTGCTTTACGCCCGCCCTGAAGTTGCCCAGACAAGAACACCTCAAATCGAGACAAAATGCATTTGTGGTTTTGAAGGAAAGTCCTTGGAGACAAGACCGTTGTCCAAGGCCAAGGTTGCTTCAATTCTGTTTATTTAAGGTAGAAAGAAGACACTCCCTGCTCCAGCGGGTGGTTCTGAACCAGCCTGCAGGAAGGAGAGGGGCTTTGTTGTTTTGTTTCTGCTCAGTACCCACTGCTAAGCACAGGAGAGAGAGAGCAGGCAGAGACAGAGGAAGGTACAGCAAGCATCTTGAAGGCAGAAATAATAGGAGCATATAGGAGGAGTGAGAACAGGTTTGGAGGCTAAGCTGGAAATAGGATTGAAAGAAAGGATGGGAAGGCAGGAAGAGCTTGTGAGAAGGGGGCCTTCCAGAGCCTGAGGGTAGCCTAGAAGGAGCCCAGAAGCCAAGACAGAGTACTGGCTAGGTCAAGACTCCTCCACTAGCCTTCTCCTGGGCTCCCTGACCCCAGCCTACCGCTCCTCATTGTCTACTGCAGTTTCTCAAAACCCTTCCATGGCTCTCAGTGACTAGAGACTAGACAGTCATCCAGTAGAGGCATTCCGGGCTTCTGAAGGGTCAAAATGCTAAATGCTAAGCTAAATTTTTTTCCTCTCATGTAGGAGTATTGAACCTAGGACTTTGCACATGCTAGGCAAGCTTTCTACCACTGAGATACATTCTCAGAACTCTGACTTCCCCTTTTTAAAATGTTCTCCTTTTCACAGATATGTGTTGACACTTCCTCAAATACCACATTCCTTTTTTTAAAAAAATTGTATTTATTTTTTATCAACACTTTTTTTTTCCATTGAGACAAGGTTTCTCTGTGTAGCTCTGACTGTCCTGAAGCCCCACTCTGTAGACCAGGCTGGCCTCGGATTTAAAAGATTGCTAGAGTGCTGGGATTAGATTAAAGGTGTGAGTCACCAAACTTGGCCACCTCAGACATTTTACCTTTTTGTGTGTGTGTTGGGGACCTCTGAAATCCCTGCTATCCTCTGCCAGCCATCACCACCCTCCTGAGTGTTACAAGTGCTTACTGCTTGCAGGGTTTTCCCCAAATGTGGAAAAGGATGTAGACTGGCTGGTAGAGCATATACCTAGCATGTGTGAGACCTTGCCATCCCCAGAACTGTATGTTAGCATGTAAACATCGCCCTAGCTTGCCTCCTGGGTGTGGTCGTGTGCGATTACATATTGCTGCCACGCTCCCAGCTCGTAGCCTCAGAGAGCACTCTCATGCCTCAGGGCGTGTCTACATAGTCGCCCTTTAAAGAGGTGGCAAAAAATCATTTTCTACCCCTTTCTTCTTCTCTCTCTCTCTCTCTCCCCCTCCCCACCCATTCCCTGGCTATCCAGACCCCAATAAACTCAACATGGCCTCCTGGCCCCATGTCAGTGTGTTCCATCCTTCCACACGCAAAATACTAAGACTGTAGAGCCCTGAACATGGAACCTGATACTGCCCATGGACTTAACAATCAGTAATTGCCAGAAATGCCAGTCCAGTAGCCAGAAGTGAGTACACAACAGGATGCATTCAGGAGTGGATATCACTCCATGGGGTGCCATTCCATTGAGGGAACAGTACTGCTTGGTATTTGTCTCGAGCTCCCCACCTTAGGCTGAAAGAAATTCTTGGGGGACTTTGTCCTGGTCCCAGGTCAGCCTGTAGGACAGCTGGGTATGAGCCACAGACATTCATTTCGTTTTCAGAATAAGGAGAATGGTGTCTGCGGACAGTAACAGGGGCCTCCAAGTTTATCTGAATTTGCTCCCTACTCTCCGGGCCTCTCTTTTCCTCAGGCTTCTTCAGATTAGGGAGCTCTCCCCTGCCAGCTTCCACAACGCCCACCTCCCTTATTGTGCACAGGAGCTCTCAGGTCTCTTGGTGTGCTGTCTTCTTGAATGATGATGGACTGTGCTCTTGTCTGTCTGTCCTATGGCCTTCAGGGTCTCTAGCACCATCAGATACATGCAGCAGGAATGGCTGCCCAGTGAACCACTGAATGAATAAGCAAGGATAATATCAAATATTTATTGAGTGTTCCCTGTGTGCCATACTCAGCTCCAACTCCTTTCCATGTGACAGCTTTCCTTCTCCCTGGTTTTTATTCTCTTGCTGTTGTTTGGTTTGTTGGTTTGCTTTGGTTTTATTTGGTTTTTTTTTTGTTTTAGACAGGTTCTCTCTTTGTAGCCCAGGCTGACCTCAAACTGCTCTGTGTCCCAGGTTGGCTCAAACTATCCTTGTTGCCTTGGTTTTCTGAGTGCTAGAATTACGGGGCTCATGGGATGGGGTGGCTTCTGCTATCTATACAGCAAATCAAGTGCTTTGATTATTGCCAAAACATGAAAGATGGACATTTGATGCATGTCTATAATTCCAATGTCTGAGACATAGAGGCAGCAGGATTGGTTCAAGGTCATGTTTGGTTACATGGTAAGTTGGAAGCCAGCCTATGCTACAAGATACTCTGTCTCAAAACAACAGCAGCAACAACATGCTTTTTGAAAAATCTATGTTCTGGTTTTTTGTTTTGTTTTGTTTTTTGTTTCTTCTTCTTCTTCTTCTTCTTCTTCTTCTTCTTCTTCTTCTTCTTCTTCTTCTTCTTCTTCTTCTTCTTCTTCGTCTGTGTATGTATGTATACATGCACCTTTTGAGGCAAGAAGATGTCAAATCTCCTGGGAATTGGAGTTGAGGCAGTTGCCAACTGCCCATTTCTGGTGCTGGGACCTTAACTTGGCTTCTCAGCAAGATCAGCAGGCACATTTAACTGCTGCACCATCTTCCCAACCTCTTAGCCTGTTTACTTGCTTCTCATTGGCCTGGAGCTCATCAACTGGGCTGGACTAGCCAGTGAGCCCCAGGGGTCCTTCTGTCTCTGCCTCCTCAACACTGGGGTTACATGCTAACAGGCCTTTATCTGCTGAACAGCCTCACAGGCCATTCTTAGCTTTTCCTGTATGTTCTAGGGATGGAACACAGGTCCATGCTTGAGTTACAAGCATTTGACTGACTGCCACTCTTGCCCCCAACCCCATCCAGCTTCTAAGCTGTTTCTGCCGCCACCCCCCACAATGTTAGTATTTCTCACGTGAAAGAACTCACCAGCAGGATGCCAAGGGAGCCATATTAGGTTTATTAAGGAGGGGGAGGGAGGGGGGGAAGAGTAGGGTAGGGGGCAGAGAGAAAGAGAAAAAGACAAAGTCTACTATGTGGTTGGAGTTTTTAAAGGGTAGGCATGGCTTTGGAGCCCCTGCAGGCGTTGGTTACAGCAATGTAACAACCTAACACACAGTCCCACTATTCACCTTTGGCTGAGCCCAGCGGCACAGGATGATACAGGTGGATAGTCTACAAAGGATTATTCAGACTAGCTGTGAGGAAGCCTGGTCTACTCTCTCTTTGTTCTTAGTCCAGCCAGGACAGACCTCACCAATCAGACTTCGATGTCCTTCTGGGAAGGGACAACCAGCCGTGACCACACATCAGACAAGCCTTATTTCATTCTCATCACAGCTTATGGGAAATGGATCATTATACTTGTAGAGATAGAGAAACTGAGGCCCACATGGGTTAAGAAATTCAGCCAGAAACACAGCAAGTCACTGGAGAGGTAGGGACAGAGGGCTTACGTTTGGCTCCTCAGGTCCCAAGTGTGAGAGTTCAAAGGCAAATGAGAGAGGACCATGGAGTAAAATCACAGGATTTACTAAGTTGGATTCACCTGTTCACCTGCAGCCTGCACACCTGCATAAACTTCACCCCTCACCCAGCAGAACAGGTACAGGCTTAGGGATCCACAGTAGACAGCTCATCCCAGATAGTTAGCCAAAGTCACAATCAAAAAGGTGACATCCTTAGCTTCCTATGGCTACTAGTAGTGGAGCAGGTGAGCCATCGTCCTTCCAGAGCTACATTGGGCTCTGTCAACTGCTCTGGAGCTTTAGACACCAGCAAAGATGCACGATGGCAGGTCAAGGCACAGCAAAGATTTCATCAACCTCTGGAGTCCTGACAATTTTATTTGGCCTGTAAGGAAAGACACATGTCCACCCTAACTCACCCCTCAGTATAAACAAACATTTTGCAGGAAGCTAAGGGACTGTTTTCCTAAGCAAAGTATGAGTGATCAGGCTTCAGATATCAGAGTCAGCACCCAAGGAGAGTTAGAACCTCTTTATTCCACAAGGAAAGCAGATAATCCCAACAGATAATCCACCATGTAGCTGGGTGGGATGCACACAACGAACACAAAAGGTTTTTGAGAAATTAAAGACCCAAGGCTGCAGGGTTTTTTTTCTCTTTGCCGATTTTTAAAAATGTTCTTGCTTTTGTGGTATCACATGCTCAGCCTGGTCTGGCTATGGTAAAAGTGTGATGAACACTGCAGCTGAAATAACAGTTTAAGGAGGTGTAATTCACAGACCATGTAGTTCACCCATCTAAAGGGCATGGTTTGTTGGATTTTACTGTAGTCTCAGAGTTGTTCTGATTCAGAACATTTTCAAAAATAAACTCTGTATCCACGAACAGTTGCTCTCAATTCCTTCTTTCTCCCAGCCTCTGGCAACCACAGATCTATTTTTTGTCTTCCTGGATTTACCTATTTGGGACACTTTAAACAAAGAGAATCATATAATGTGTGATTTATAGAACTTCATACTCTGAAGTCCTAACCCAGTACCTCAAAACATGACCCTCTTTGAAAATAAGGTCCTAGATGATGTGATGGTTTAAGAAAAGGTCGCTAGGATGAGCCATAATTCAGTATGACTGATGTTTGTGCACAAAGAGGGAAAGTAGATACAGAGACAGACAAGAAGATGAAGCAAAGGAGCAATGGAGGTCAACAGCAACTGATGGAAGCTACGTAAGGAGTCAGCTTCAGAAGGAAGCAATCTGATCATCTTGGGTTCATAGCTTCTCAAACTGAGGAACAGTATAGTTTTGTAGTTTAAGCTACCCAGTTTGTGATACTGCCCTATGGCAGCCCTGAGACACTAATGGACATGTTCTTTTGTGTTTGGCTTCTTCCACTGAGCATAATGTTTTCAGAGTTCATCCATATTAGAACATGAATCAGCACTGTACTTTTTTGTGACTAAGTAATATTCCGCTATGTGGATATACCATAATTATCAATTAACCAGCTTTCAAGTAGTTTACAGTTTGGGGGCTCCTATAAGATAATTGCTGCCATGCACATTAATGCAAAAGTTTTTATATGGACATTCTTACTGAGCTCTAAGACTTGACTAAAATTACCAGCTAGAATTTGAAAGAACTGTTCTTCTCACTTAGATGTTTGATTTTAGTGTCAGAGACCATTCAAGTAACACACACATACTATAATAGTTAATCTTGATTACTAACTTGATGTGATTTAGAATCACCATGGAAACAGACCTCTGGACTTTTATACTAGGGAGATTCTAGAATCATATTGGGTTAATTGAGGTCTCAATAGCATCATCCCATGGTCTCAGGTCCTGCTCTGAATGAAAAGGAGAAAGCAAGCCGGACACCAGCATTCATCTCTATCCTAGCTGTTGAGGTCACCATATGACCCAATAACTGCCTCCATGTCCTTTCTGTCATGATGGACTGTGCATTCAATAACTCCCTTTCCTCATTAAGCTGGCTTTGTCAGACAGTTTTTTAGAGTAATAAGAAAAGTAATTAACATATGCATGTCATCACCATACTTCTTTGAGCCCATTGCTCTCTCAGAATGTACCAGTTCAGCAGAAAATCAAACAGAAGTCCTATGACACTGAGTGACAGAGATGAAATTTCTAAAGAATAGAATAAGTCAGGACATTAATTTGAATAGTATTGAGGAATAAAACCATAACATTTAAAGGGGTACAAAGACGTTAGCGAAGAGCAAATGGCCCCATCTTGGCCTTGTGTGTATGCACTCAGCTTCTATTGATTGCCACACAATTTCTGGAAAGGAATGGGCTTTATCAGAAGTATAGCATGCAAGTTAAAGATGTACAGGTGAAGAAAAGCACATTTGACATATGAGCAGGGCTCTGCTGGTGCAAGACTCACTGCCTGGTTCCTCTGGAGGGTCTGGGAGCTTACATAAGCAAAACTGCTTAGATCAGGATGAGTACAGGAAGATTCGATTTCACAGTGTCTGCGAGCAAGCAGGATCAGAAGCTATTCTGAGCAGCCACAGAGGAAAAGTGCCAGAAATCATAAATAAAGCAGTCAAACCTGTCCAGCGGCCAGATCAAATGTGACATTCCCAAAGAATGTGTGAATAGGGAATCTTTGAAGCAGCTGATTTTTAACAAAAGGGGAGGCAGGGAACACCTTAGTGGAGCAGACGACAGTGGAAACTATAGATGCAAAGGCTTGACCCTGACAATGTGCCTAGGACGGGGTAAGAAGGTTGGCAGTGGGGAAGGCATGGGTCTCGGCCACCTATTGAACAAATATTGATTCTGGACACTGCCTATCATTTGTACTCACTGTTCTTTGGCCCCTTGCCCTTCATTTTGTTCATCCTCCTGTTCCTTCCGTTCTCACTGCTTCCTGGATATGCTGTGCTCACTGCTGCCCTCTCTCCTGGCCAAGGTGCCAACTTCGGGAGGGCAGAAGTCTGCCTTCTGTCATTCACCTCTCTTCCAGAGAACAGCACCACCACCCTTCTCACCTCCTCGCGTCATTCAACCTCTTTTCATTTTATATTTTTTTTATTTTATGTGAATTGGTGTTTGGCCTGCATGTATAACTGTGTAAGATCTTGGAACTACAGACAGTTGTTAGCTGCCATGTGGTTGCTGGGAATCAAACTCAGGTCCTCAGGAAGAACAGTCAGTGCGCTTAACCACTGAGCCATCTCTCCAGCCCCCCCCCCTTTTCATTTTATTGTCCAGAAACTACTTAAAAGTTTTTGCCTGGGTAACCTAGAAGATTCTGCATACAGAGGTACCCAGGCTCTTGAACAACACAGAGGGAGTCACTTCCAATATCCTCTCCTTCAAGATATTTTGCTTTCCTCCAGAGGACTTCCCTCCTGAAGCGTCTCACTCCGTTGGCAAACAGAGCCATGTTCAATTCTCACACTGCTGCCATCCAGATCTATCATTCAAGCTTAGATCCGCAGCAGTAAGTGAGGTCTGCCCCCAAGCATGGCCTGTGTGCTTAAGTGGGGACAGCGCTCAGTCTACCTGCTGACACATTGTGAGGAATAAAAGATGAGCAGCATCTCTTGAAGTCTGGCATGACCTTGAACACACTATGTAGCTGAAGATGACCTTGAACTTTTTAAATTCCTGCTCCCAACTCCTGAGCACAAGTTTTGGGATTAGGTATTCTGCATTACAGGTGTCCACCTCCATGCCTGGTTTAATCATGTTGGAGCTTGTACCCAGGATTTTCTTCATGATAACCAACTGCTCTGCCAACGGAGCTCTATCCCTAACCCCTAAATGATGTCTTTATTAAAATTGTATGCTCAGCGTGTACAGCCATCACCTCTGTTTCCAAAATGTTCTCCTCACTCTCAAGAAGACCCCATCAGCTGTCACTTCCCTTCCCACTCACCCTAGGAACCACCAAGCGTCTTTTTCAGCTTTTATGGATTTGTGTTCTAGACAATTTATGTAAGTGGGAGCATACAACATGTAGTCTTTGGTGCCTGGCTGTTTTTTTCTGAGTATAATTTTGTTTGGTTAATTTTGTTTGGTTGAGACAGGGTCTCTCTATAAACTGAGTATAATGGTTTTTGTTTATTTGTTTTGTTGTTGTTTTCTGAGTCAAGGTTTCTTGTGTAGCACTGGCTGTCCTGAAACTTGATCTGTAGATAAACCAGGTTGGCCTCAAACTCAGAGAGATCTGCCTGCCTCTGCCTCTCAAAAGCTGGGATTAAAGATGAGTATAATGTTTTTAAGGTTTATTCATGCTGTAGTATACACCAGCACTTTGCTTCTTTTTAACAGTCAAATAATATTCCTCTGTATAGACAATGACCAACAATTCAATTCTTCCTACTTTTGAACATTCACATACAAGTTTTTGTGTGGACATGTTTCCATATTTCATGACCAGAATTGCTAGACTTCACAGAAAATGTCTAACTTTTGAGGAGCTGCTAGTAATTATTTCATTCTATATCTCATCAGCCATGTATGAAGGTCTCAGTTCCTTCGCACTCTTGTCAAAACTTGATAATGCCTATCTTAGTCCAGCCATCCAACCATGAGAGAGTAAATGAAAGGATATATATGATGTTGGGTAAATGGAAAGATAGGTGGATAGCTAATGAATGGATGTTAGATACAGAGATGATGGATAGGTAGATAGATATTCATTGGGTAAGTGATAGACTGATGGATGATCAATGGATAGATGGATGGATAGTAGGTGATGGATAGTGAATGACTGATCAGATGGCTGGTAGATGGCTGGTGAATGAATGTATGACGGATGTTTAGGTACAGAGAGGGCGAATGGGTAGACAGTCATTGGATGTGTGATGGACTGATGGTGGATGATGGATATAGTATGGCAGTAGGCACATTTAGTCCAGCTGGCATTTGTCTTGATCTTTATGGAGCCTGGTACTAGACCTAACCCAGTGGCCATATTAATAGCATATAGCTCTGGTCCCTTGGTAATAGCTGATTGAACCAAAGGTAATTAAGGGACTCAAACAGAACCAGTCAGATGGGTCCCTCAGGAATTCAGAAAAGTGACATCAGATACCAGTCTGTTTCTTCGGGGTGCTTCAGTCACCTAGTGATCCATTAGAGTCAAGTTTGCTTGAGGAAACAGAAAGACAGAGAGGGAAAGGAGGGAGGCTGAAAGAAGAAAGGAAACTTAAGCGCATGGGAGGAATGGAGGAAGCAAGGGTGCTAAGGGAGGGAGAGTCTTTGTCATGCTTTGCTTTAATTTGGTCTGTGTCTTACTTTTGTTGTTGCTGTGATAAAAAAAAAAAAAAACAACTTAAGAAAGAGTGGGTTTATTTTAACTCATAGTTCAAGGTATAACTCCTCATCGTGGAGAGTGCCAGCAAGGAGCAGCTTGAAGCAGCTGATCACGTTACACCTTCAATCAGAAGTCAAGAAACTGATGAATGCTTATGCTCAGCTCACCATTCCATCTTTATAAAGTTCAGTGTGCCATTGCTTTCTTCTTGCTAAGCAAGCCCTCTACCAACTGACGCATCTCGTTTGCTCTTGGCTTCCTTGTACTGGCTTATCTTCATGTCACTTGGCTTCTGCCCTCTGAGAAACAGAACCTGTGTTCTCTCTGAGGCTCAATCTCAAACCCTGAGAAAAGATGTGTCAGCTCAGTTGGTTGTCATTATCCCTTTGGGGCTAGCTCTCCAGAGGTGCTGCATCTGGAGTAGCTGTCTTTACATCACAGCATATCTTGATCCACTGTTTAAGAAGTGGGACAGAAGGGCCAGACAGGCACACAGGCCAGACAGGAGGGGTTGTGAGTGTGCCAGCTCTTAGAATAACCCATCATCTTCCTGGATAGATGAAGAAGAGGCAAATCAGACTGTGAAGGCAGATTGGGCACAGTGGGCTACCTTGGCCCAGAGTGTCATTAATTATTGATGGCATTAACAAGACCGTTATTATGGCACCTAGTGGAAGTTCTGCTTTCTGAAACACAAGGCCAAAGGTGGTCACTGAGTGCCACGGTGTTAGATCCCAAAGTCCACCTCAGAACGGTTGTTAGGAGACTCAGTCTTCCTCTGCTTTCTCCCAGGAGTGGGTCTTGCTTCTTCTGGGTTTCTCTGAACCTTTTCTTTGCTCTCACCAGAGCTGCTATGGGTACTCAGGACACCCCCCCAGCACCCCCTCCACAAAGTTCAGACAATATTACCTTTAGGCTCACAAGGGTTCCCAGGCACTTCTGTCTTAGAATTACTCTCACTGGGACACAGTGTGCCAAAGGTCAGGGAAGCAGCTTGTTCTTCTTAAAGTTGCCCACAAACCCCAGTTCATACATTCCACATTCACGGAAAAGACTCTTCCTCTGTCCCTGTTCAAATCAACTGGTACCACATGGTCCAGAAGCCAGACCAGAACAATGATCCCAGGGCCACACTGTACCAGCATGGCCCCCAGGAGCCACCTCTGAATGGGCAGTGGTTGAGTCATTGAGAACTTCATAGACACCCCAGTGATGTCCTTGACACCTAAGACAATAATACTAACTATGGGATGGGAGAGAAGGGCCCTATGTGACCAGCTTCTTTTTTTTTTTTTTTTTAAACTTTATTTATTTATTTGCCTTGGTGTTTGCCTGGAACTACAGACAGTTGTTAGCTGCCATGTGGGTGCTGGGAATCGAACCCCGGTCCTCTGGAAGAGCAGATGGTGCTCTTAACCGCTGAGCCATCTCTCCAGCCCCCTCCCTGTTACTTCTTATGGGAACCCAGAGATGGACTTTTCCACAGTAATTCCATGGATTGGGACACAGAAAACTCAAATGATACTATGAAGGGTCGTGCACTGGGCTCAATCATAATTAGGCCCTTCTGATATGTTTGATTCATAAGGTATTAAAGAAGGTCCAGGGGAGATGGTCAATGGTAAAGCCCTACTATGCAAGCATCACACCTAAGTCTGGATGCCCAGAGCCCACATAAGAGCCCAGCACAGTAGTGGAAGATAGCCAGAGTCTACCTCCACAGACAAAAACATGAGCAAATATTCTCTCTCTCTCTCTCTCTCTCTCTCTCTCTCTCTCTCTCTCTCTCACACACACACACACACACACACACACACACACACACAAAACCATCCCTCAGAACTTAGGCACAGGTAACAGTGCCCCAGGGCTGCTTCTCTTGATGATAGTCTGACTGAATTTCATTAGGGTGGGAGTGTCTGTAAAAGAGAAATTCACTGAGTAGTGTGGGTCACTATACACATGTTTACATCTCCGATACTCACTCTCCATTGATCTAGAGATAGTGTCCATTGATTTTAAAGTCATTCTTCCCATCTTACTATCAGTGGGCTACTACCTAAGTCCAGTCCTCAGCCTGGGTGTATGTTTTTTTTGGGGGAGGTTGTTTGTTTTTGTTTTTAATGCATGTGTGTGGTATTCATGTGCCTGGTTGTGTGTGAGTACTCATGGAGATCAGAGGTCAACTTGGATACCATCTTCAGAAATGCCATCTACCTCCTTTGAGACAGGGTATCTTACTGGTCTGGAGCTCCCTAGCCTGGCTGACCAACAAACTCCAGGGACTCTTCTGCTTCCACTTTCCTAGCACTGGGATCACAAGTTTGTGCCTCTCCATTTGGTGTTGTGTGTTCTCAGGTTTGTGGGTACTTGTGGGTCTGAATGCATGTGTGTGTGTGTGTGTGTGTGTGTGTGTGTGTGTGTATACGTGCATGTGCATGCTTATGGAGGCTGATGTTCTGTCTTTTCCTAGCACTCTGCATTTAATGATGCAGTCTCTCTGAACTGAACTTGCCACTTTGATGAGATGAGTTATCTAGCTTGCTCTTTGACCCGAGTGATGTAGTTGCAGGTAAGCTGTCATGTCTCCCCAGCTTTTGTTTTTAAACTCAAGGACAATTTTATTGGGGCTTTTAGGGCAAGCAAATCCTGGTAGCTGCTTAGAGAAGAGAGATGGAGAAGAGGAAGGAAGAAAGCCATGCCTTTTGCAGTGGAAATTGGCAAGAGGCCACACAGCAGAATGAGAAGGAGGCTTCAGAGAGTTACATAAAGCATGTTCAGTGGTGCCAAGTCACAGCTCTGAGTTCAGATGGTGCCTAATTCCAGTGTAAGTGACTGTGTCAGGGACATAGAGTCAGGGACAGACATGGAGACAGCTCATTGAATAAAGCACCCTGAAGGGTAGGAATGGGTTACTGAACAGAGGAAAGAGACCCACAAAGCCCCAGCCTCCTTTTATGTGAGTGACGGGGATCAGAACTCCAGCCTATAAAGCAAGTGCTTTATCCAATGAGCTATATTCCTAGCCCATGCCTGGCATTTTTGTGTGGGTTCTAGGGATAGAACTCAGGGCCTCACACTTTCAAGGGGAACACTCTGTCAACAGCCATTCTCCTAGCCCTTGATCTGAGTTTCTATTAATTGTTATGAAATCCTTACCACTAAGTCCATTGTCTTTATCTTTAAAAAAGCTGATGTGGAGCTGGGCATGGTGGTACACACCTTTAATCCCAGTACTTGGAAGGCAGAGGCAGCAGATCTCTGAGTTTGAGGCCAGCCTGGTCTACAGAGCTAGTTCCAGGATAGCCAGGGAGAGACAGAGAAACCCTGTCTTAAATAGATAAGTAAGTAAAAATTGTTGTGTATGTCTAGTGTGGGGGGAGGGGCTTTGCATGTTATTACACACATGTGGAGGTCCAAGGACAGCCTTGGGTGTGAAGTCTCTACAGTCCACCTTATTTGAGATATTATCTGTGGTGGCTTGAATAAGAATGGACACATAGCGGAGGGGGTGTGTGCTTGCCTTTAATTTCAGCTGGAGATGGGGGAGGAGGCAGGCAGATCTCTATGCACATAGACCAGGTCAGCCTGGTCTATAGAGTGAATTCCAGGACATCAAGGACTATTACACAGAGAAACCCTGTCTTTAAACACTAGGAAAAAAAGAAAAGAAAAGAATCCAATCCATAGGTTCATGTATTTGAATTCTTTGTCACCAAGGAGTAGACTATTTGAAAGGATTAGAAGGATTAGTAGGTGTGGCCGTGTTGGAGGAAGCATGTCACTGAGATTGGCTTTGAAGTTTCAAAAGCCCAAAACTAGGCTCAGGTCCAGGTGTGTTCTCTCTCTCTCTCTCTCTCTCTCTCTCTCTCTTTCTCCCTCCCTCCCTCCCTCTCTCTCTCTCTCTTTCTCTCTCTCTCTCCTTGCAGATAGGGATGTAGCTCTCAGCTACTTCTCCAGTGCCGTGCAAGCCACCATGCTCCCTATTTGTGATGAAAAAGGACTAGCCCTCTGAAGCTGTAAGCAAGTGTCCAATTAAATGTTTTCTTTTATAAGAGTTGCCTTGGTTGCCGTGTCTCTTCACAGCATAGAACAGTGACTGAGACTCTATCTTTGTTGCTTGCCATTGTGTATGCTCCAGTTTTTGCCTCCCATAGGAGCACCAAGATATCCAAACTGAGGTCCTCTTGCTTGTTGAGGAATCACTCTATCTTCTAAACTGTCCCTGTATCCTCACTGTCTTTATTTCTGACAGCTCAGCTTGCAGATATAGTTGAGATTCAGAGAGGTCAGATAACTCCCCCTGATTAGACAGCTGATAAGATGCAGGGTCAGAATCACAGAACCAGGACATCTTGAGCAAAGCCCTGAAGAATCTGCTTTTGTTTTTAAACTCAAGGACAAAAAGAAGATGAAGGAGAAAGACAGAACCCAGGGTGCCTGTGAGATAAACAGGCCTGTGAAAACTTCCCAGAGGTGGGCTTTCAAAGGAGCCTTTTCAAACAGGATAGTCCAAGGCTCCTTTGAAGTGTGTGGATTTATCTCTTAAAAGCATCTCTATGATTTGTCTAAGTCTCCCTTTGCTGCCTCATGAACAAATACCTTCTGCTGTGGATTTGGGGACAGACAGGAGAGGTGCTGGCTGAGTCCCAGGTCTCAGAGCCCAGGTCAGCTGCTAATCCAGACAGTAAATGAATTTAACAGCTCCCATACAAAGGGGAGGAGGGGTGTGAGAACACAAGCCACTCCAGAATCTCCAAAATGCGGAGAAGAGCCTCGTCTCTCCACAGCACATGAAATGTAGATTTGAGCAGTTATATATGAACTGGTCTGGGGAGGATGGTCTAGCTGATAAATTCAGTGAGGGTAAATTAGGTTTAGGGGTCCCCTCTCAAACCAAACCTCAAGGCCTTATTCTTCAGAGTACTTGCAAATCCATCTGGGACTGGAATTTGAGGACGAGACTATGGAGTGGTTTAATGACATTGGTAAGAAAGAGGTAAGGGAGGAGGGTCTTGGAATCTATGGGCCCAGAACATTAAGCCTCCCATCAGAACTGGGTGTAAGGACAGTCAGATGAATTCTGGGGTCTGAATGTGGCTCGATGATCACGGGCTCTTTGCTGTCATAGGTGGGAAGGCCTTGCCTTGCTCCACTAGGTCTGCAGACAGACTTCCACAGTTCTAAGAGGACAGGGCGGGGAGCCAAGAAGGACTTGGCAAAAGACTAGGAAGAAGGAAGGCAAGCAGCCTGGTAAACTGATGAGGAAAAGGGCTGCAGTGGGAGGGCAGCCCAGGCTTCAGGGCCTGCAGAATGGCTCAGGGTGTGCCTAGCAGCTGCCAAGGCCAGGAGGCAGGGATAAAGGAAACAGGGAGGTGAACTTGGTCTGCTGCCCACCTGGGCAGTCACAGAGGCACTTATGTTCCCCACAACAGTAGTGGGTTGCCAGAGGAGGGCCTAGGCCTGGGGCTCCTCGGCCAGTTCGCACTCTCCCCCTTTCCTCAGCTCGGTCTCTGTTCTCTGTACTCCATGTCACTTCCCTCTTTGCACTGCCCGGACAGCTCTCTGCACAGTCCCAAACCTAGAATTCTTGGACTCTCGTGCATCTCTTGTATCCAGAGGACGGACTCCCTTACTGACCTTCTCTCTGCAGCCCCTGATGTGGAGAGGTATGAAGGGCAGTTTTAAATGTGTGTCCTTCTCCTGACGTATTCTCCAGGAGAGAGTGGTCCTCGGGGCTCAGAGCTTGCAGACATGTTCCTCAGGAATTCTCAGGCATGTGACCATAAACTACTGTCCTTGTGAGGCTCTGCTTCCTTTACAGCCAGTCACATGGGCTCTGTTCTGTTCTGCCTTCTAGCTGTGCTGGGAGGTGGCAGCCAGGCCTGGGCACACCAGAACAGCAATGCTTCCAGTCCACTCACAGTGATGGAAGGAGAAGCCTCCACACACATCACAACATCCAGAGGGCCTGGTATGGAGCTGGGCCTCCAAACCAGCCAAAATCACAGTAACTCATGCTGTTCATGGGACTTATGTCCTATAGCTATGGCTCTCTAGACCTTGTGGTGAGGGCAGTACCAGATTATCCTCATGTCACTCAACTAGCCTCTCCATCTTATGTCTAGCAGTCACTTCCCTGCCAGTCCTATCATGTTCTGTGTTTCTGTGGTGAACAGTTTATGAAGTGGTTCTCCACATGACTCGGATTTCATTTTCCTATAGCAGTCATCAAGGAGGCTGTCACCTTTTCTAAGAGCCAGGCATTAGGGACCTCCGGTGGTACCTTTGTCCACTATAAAACTTTGGACAGTCATTTTGCTTAAGGTTTGGTTGTCTTAAGTGTTGTGTGTGATACCACCCTCACACCCACCCTCTGGGATCAAATGGAAGCCTCTTCCTTCTGAGACCTGCTCTGGCTTCCAGGCCTTAAGCTGAGCTAAGATAGGTCCAGCTCAAGGCCTGGTTGACTGATGGAGAAAATAGGTGAAAGCTTCTGCAGGCCCTGACCAAAGGATTGGATTCTCAGCTCTCCTCAGATCACTGGAGTTCCTCTCTAGGTCAGAAAAACCTTCCAGTTAACCCTCAGCTGGCCTCTCAGCTACTTCGTCCAAGAGGAGGAGCCTGCAAGCCTGAAGCTTTCGAGCCCTTCTGCCCTCAAAGCTGCTGCTCTCAACCTCTGTGCCTCCTAGGAGCCAGGACCCAGGGAGTCTTCACTAGCACTTCCTGGCCATGGCCTCCCTTTCAGAGACTATGGAGCAGATGGCAGCTCACAGCTGAACAGACATCTCACCAGGGAATGAATGACATATTAGCCTCTTCTTCTTGAGGTCACTTCACACACCAGTACGAGCTCAGCAGTGCCCCTGAACCCCTTTTCTCTATTTCTCAGTTGGGGGGAGAGGCCCACTTGGGCACTACCATCCTTTGAAGAGCCTGAGAGTGGAGAATGTATTTCAGAGAGTTCATTTCCTCTGCAGAATTTTCTAGGCTCTCAGCCTTGCTGCCAATCCCACTAATATAGGCCAATCCCAGTTTGACCTATCTTTCCTTGCAGGCAGAATCTCTGTGTGGTGGGTCCACAGGCCGAAGGCTCCTATCAGGATATCCAATGTATGATGCCTGCCTAGCCCAAGGCATCTTCCCAGAACACAGCTGAAAACCCAGAAACTGGGCTCGGTTTGCAGTCCAATCGGTAGGATGTCTCTCTAGCATTCACAAGATATGGGTTTGGTCCCTAGCAACTTATCAACTTGGGTGTGGTGGCACATCTGTACCAGCATTTAGGAGGTAGAGACAGGAGGGTCAGGAGTTCAAAGTCAGCCTGTGTAAACAAAACAAGTTAAAATATATATATACAAACAAAACCCAGAAACCATAGTCACCCTTGCTATGTCCCCCCTATACCCATCTTCTTTGGTCACTTGACCCCTTGGCACCTAGTCACAAGAATGCTCTTTGCTGGTTTCTCTGCTCCAATTCCTACTCTGCACTCTCATTACAGTTGGCTCACTCTGCTTATCATCCTCCAATGACTCCCTATTACCTAGAGAAAGGAATGCAGGTCATTACTCTCAAACTCTAGGCTCTAGGAGGCTGAGAAAATCGCTCAGTGATAAACTGTGCCACACAAGCTTGAGAACAGAAGTTTGATCCCTGAGTCCATATAAGAAGCTGGGAATGGCGAAGTGCTTTTAGGAGAGTTCCTGAGGCTTACTTAATAGCCAGAGTATCCTAACCACCCACGCCAAAAACATCTTTTTAAAAAATTCTAGGCTTCTAATCACATTGGGAGTTGCAGCCTCAGACTTAGTTTTCCCTGAGTCTATATCGTAGCCTCAGTTAATAATACTTGCCAGTCTTGGATCCCAGAGCACTATACTGTGAGTTTGAATCAGGGCTAGATGGGAATGAGGATGCTGTGATCAATTAGTAATGCCTGTTATGGATACAGGCTACAGGTGTGGCAAAGCTGCAAGGCTTTTGCTTCCCTGCTGTTGTTTCAAATCACCCACGTTCCTGCCAGGACTCGCCTTCTGAAATCCATGATCTAGACTATTATCACCACAGCTCTACAGTCTTCCCTAAACTTGCTGTCAGATTGGCCACAATTCTACCTGCCATCAAGCTGTCAAGACTGCACATTTTTCCATCCTTCTGTTAAGTTTGAATGACCATGACTCTGTTTGCCTGGCCTTGCACTGTGCTGCTGATAGAATTAACAATTCAAAATTAGTAGTAGTAACCTTTCAAATTCAGACAAGTCCCAGTTTGCACTGTGAATAATTACACTACACCTATACATTCAGTATGAATGACCTTAAAGCCCTTGTGTGGTACTTAGACATCCCACCAGTGCCCACAGGATGCTGGAGTGGAATGGATTCAAGCTGTTGGGAGGAGAGAGAGCAGGCAGGAGTGTGAGGTAGGGTAGAATGTGGGTCTCTGTGTGTTCTGAGGAAGGATAACCAGAGCAGAGAAGGGACGGCTCTCAGTGCTGTATTTCAGGTCTGTAGCTGAGGGACCATGATGGACACTATCATAGAGTAGACAATTCAACAACAAGGCCCAGACTCTGCCTGCTCATCTGTTGGCTTTGGAAACTAAAATTTGCAAACACAGCAACAAAGAGGAAGTGGGCATCAAGGGTCCAGGGGAGCCCCAGGCTCAGCTGTTCCCACCACCTACCCAATCCCCTTCCAGGCTCAGAACGGGCCTTCCTCAGGATCGCTTTTTCCAGAGTACAACCTTTCTAGAAGGTCTTCTCTGTCACCCTCCCCATCATTCATCCTGGACAGACTGGTACCTCCTGTTTTCTTGCCTTTAGCCACTCCTCCACAGCCCTGCTCTTAGGTGACCACCCACCTCCACCCTATGACTCTAAATCAAAAGTTAACAGTAGAGACTTGAAGTCCCATTGTTTGCACAGGATGTGTGACCTTGACCACACCTCTTAGTGGCTCATCTGTAAAAACTGCTGTGGTGATATGTGGTTACATTTGTAATAAAACCTAGAATATCAAGAGATCAACCCACAGTCAAACTAGGCAGAGATAGCATACTGCATTACTCCATTAGTCTCTTCACTTGGGAGATTGTTTTCTGGAGCTCCAGGAGTTCCGGGATCCAGAGGATCTCTGTGAGTACAGGGCCAAACAGCCAGGCTTCAATGGCACACACCTTTAATCCTGGAGGAGAGGGGGAGCCAGAAGTGGTGACATACGCCTTTAATCCCATAACTCCAGAGACAGAGATCTTTCTGAGTTTTGGTGAGCTCAAGGCTGACTGCCAAATAGAGTAGCTCACCCCTTTAATCTTTACCTGGATGCGATACAGCTGGGCGAAGAAGGTATTTAAGGTTGGCATAGGAAGACAGCAGGCATTGGAAGTGATCAGGAATCAGGCTGAGGAAGCTGGAAGACAGCTGGGTGAGATTTGACTGTGGTGTTTCTGTCTTTGATATTTCAGATGTTCCCTGATGTCTGGCTCTGAGTTTCTTTTAATACAACTAGAATTCGTGCTACCCACTGCCCTTGGCTGAATGAGATGCTACATTGAGAATCAGGGAGTAATATATGAGCAGCACACGGAAGTTAGAATTGCCCCAAACTCACTATCATTTTTATTATATTAGTGCTTGGTTAGAATTTTTTTAAGGGCAGAAATCAGTCTTTTCACCACATAAAGGAACCACGAAAAGTGCCAGGCGCACAGTGAGAAGCTACTGCATGAATATATCTTCATTCTCAATTTTCTTGTTCCAAAAAGACACCAAGCCACAAGAGGGACTACACCATTAAAGCTTCATTCCCAAGGGACTGACTTCTCTGTGGAGTGCTCTCCAGCCCATGTGGTCTCATGGCTCCCAGCCTCCTACAGTGTCTGTCTCCAGTGACAAGAGAAGCTTGTGCACACTGGAAGGGAAGTGAAACTTGCTTCAGGTGGTTCACATGGCCAGTTCTGCCCTCGGGATTCAGTCCCCTGGCCTGGGAAAGCCAGGAGGGAATTGAGAACTATATGTGAATTGAATTCTGGGTGTGGGTGTGAGGATAAAGTTGGGACCCCAGTATGTGTGCTTATGGATATTCAGGAGGTGCTCTGGGTGCTGACTCTCCACTCTGCCCACACCTTTGAGGGAGGACAACAGAGCTACATTTTAGTTAAACTATCTGTGCTCTCCGTGTGGTCCCAGGGAGCCTGAATAATTGACGGTGTGGTCAGCAGCTGACCACTGACTTCTAAGGGTGCTGTAAATCAATCTGGTCAACATTTACTGCCCAGTCCCAGGAGGCCCAGAGGTCAGGGGTGAGAAGCAGTGTTCCCTCCTGGGCCCTAATCACACAGTGATACCCGAGAGTCAGTGGAATAGCTTGTTTCTGCTATGCTCAGGAATAGCAGCAATTTTTAAAAGCAGGATCTCATGTGGCCTAAGCTGCCTTCCGATTCGCTGTGCAGCCAGCAAATGGCTGCACTCCTGGTCCTCCTGCCTCCACCTACTGAGTGATGGAATTGCAGGCAAGTGTGACAAGGGTTAGGCTGCTGGGGGTCAAACCCAGGGCTTCTCTTATCAGGTGAACCTTCCTATGAAGAAGATGGACTTCACAGCAGACTGTGGGAAAAAAGGTCTGACTTAAGAGTCTCTGGGACTGAGGTATCCATGAGAGTGCTGAGGAAGTTCAGCAATTGAATTGAGTCAGGAGTGGTAGGAAGTAGAAATTGGGGACCCCCAGCTCTAAGTGGTCCCTGATGGCATGGGAAAGGATTGGGGTTGTCTGGAGTGGACAATATTAAGGACAGGACCCGGGGCTGGAAAGATGGCTCAGAGGTTAAGAACACTGACTGTTCTTCCACAGGTCCTGAGTTCAATTCCCAGCAACCACATGGTGGCTCACAACCATCGGTGATGACATCTGGTACCCTCTTCTGTGTACTGTATACATAGTAAATAAATAAGTATAATTTTTTTTTAAAAAAAGGACAGGACCATAAATAGGCAGTGGGAGTCCATCAGCTTCTCAGGGATAGACACAAGAAGGGGAGACCCCCAAGGACAAAGGAGCTGCCTGAGGAACAGAGTTGTTCAAAGACAGAATGGGGAAGGGGAGTCAGGGCTAAAGAGAGCAGATGGGTGGCCCCATGAGGGCAGTGTAAAGATGGCTGTTGAGTATGGTGGAGAGCCTGATTTCCTTTCTGAGACAGGGATGTAATGAGATGATAACAGGCTCCCACAAGTGGACTTCCACAATGACATCTTGTATGAGGCCCTGGCTTTGACTGCTGCTACGACACATAAGCCTCTTTTAGTTCTTGCCACCTGCCTCTGCCTTCCCACTATTCCCATACAGAAAACCCCACCCCAGGCAGTGACTGATACCTCCACAGAGAGCAATCAGTCTCCCCTCTGCCCATATCTGTGCAGTCACTTATTCCCAGCTGCCAGCTACACCTGTCTTGCACCTGCCTCTGCGCCATCTTTGGGGGATTTGGGCTAGGAGTGAGACAGACAGAGAAGCCATGAGTAGAAGTGTGCTCGAGGACAGGACCACAGCTGGACCATGCAGCTGGCATCCCTCACTTATATTAGCTTCTTCTGTCTTGTGGGAGACAAGCCTGCCTCAGTCCAGTGTGTTCTCCACAGACAACACATGCTCTATGTGGCTTAGGAAGAGTTCCCCTTAATTAGAGAGTTAGAGGAAGAGGGTCTAGAATAGCAGGGCTACTCCAGTGGGTCCCCCTCAAAAGGAGCTGAGGGAGCTGGTATCTAGAGGAAGGGAGAGAGGGGATGGGTTTATTTTCACACCAACAGGAGCCTAAGGAAGCAAGGCATACATACTGTCAAGTAAGGAACCCTTGTTCACAGTCTGGAGGCCATAGTCCAAAGTGATGTTTTCTTATCAGGCAAACTCAGACCCCTTTGCCATCAAGTGAAGTCTACAGATCCTTTCTCAGAATCATGCCTTTTAAATGCAAAAACCTGAATGCATGGGATGGCAGAGAACAGCAGTTACATTAATTCTGTCCATGGTCTCCCTTGACCTTGTTGGAAGAATGTAAAAAGAGAGGAAGAACATTTACTCAGAACCTCCCTCTAGAAAATGATGAGGACCTTGTAATTAAATTAGATAGAGCAAAAGGCATTAAAACACTGAGAGAAAACAGGTTCCTGGTAAGAACTACTTGAGACTCAAGGGAAGAAAACATTGTCCAAAGCAAGTTTCTGCAGAGTCCTGCTGCCTGGGAGGACTGACCCAGAAGGAGCCCTGTGGAAAAAATTTCTCCAAGGAAACTGGAGAAACAGGTTTGACAGGGCCAGAAGGGCTAAGCCTGCCAAGGTGCCCATGGGAGGCCAGCGCCTGCCAGCTGGTCCCTAAGACCCCTGCTGGCACCTACAGTCACAAAGATGGCACACAGTCCACCATCATAACAGACTTTAAATGTCTGATGGACCCTGGACCCTGGTGTCACTCAAGATTCAAGCCCTAGAAGGCCTTGACCACCCAGTACCGTGGTTCTAGTTCCTAAATCAGATGCTAGTCAACTGGAGTGGTAATGCTGTAATAGCTGATCTATGTATGTACACACATGTGCCTTTGTGTGTGTGTGTGTGTGTGTTCGTACACATGTACAGAACTGAACTCACTCATTTATCTCTTCCATGCTGGCACCTTAAGCCTACAGTTGCATTTACTGACATAGACTTTGGGTGAAAAAGATGGGGTAAGAGTTATTCTAGGGCCTGGAGAGATGGCTCAGAGGTTAAGAGCACTGACAGCTCTTCCCAGAGGTCCTGAGTTCAATTCCCAGAAACTACATGGTGGCTCACAACCATCTATGATGACATCTGGTGCCCTCTTCTGTATACTGTATACATAACAAATAAATAAATCTTTTAAAAGAAAGAGTTATTCTAACCTCCAGCTAGGGACATTGGGCCCTCAGATTTGCCACAGCCATGTTTCACCCCATTTTCTGCCGTGGGGGTCCCCATCCTATTTGTATCAACTTTGCCCTGCCACCTTGAAATCAAGCACAAACACCCAGCTGGTGGTTCACCCATCTATGTTTTCCTTTTGGGATCACAGCCAGGTTCACTTTGAGTATGGCTGGCAGATGAACATGGACAAAGGTGACCTGGGTCACTTCTAGGCTCATAGCCCCTACCACATGCTACCATCATGCAGTTCTCCAGATCCTTCTCTGATCTGGACAGTTCTGTGGTTCTAGGGAGGTATAAACACAGAAAGGAAGTCTGCATCCAAGAAACATGCTGGATAACTACCTGGAGGGGATAGTCACTGATTCATTTCTGGTGCCACTGAGATAGAGCTCTCTCATTGCCACTAGGGTAACAGTAGCACCTTAGAAAACAGCTGCTCAGCAATGCATTCTGGACAAAACACCACCCCACCTAGTCAGTCTCAGTTTCCTTAGCTACATGAAGAAGCCAGGTGAGGGGATGTCCAGAGACTCCTTGGGGGTATGTACAAACAAGCATGAGCTGTACTCAAGCCTTTCTGGATACTATTTTGCACAAACACCCAAACAAGGAAGGTGGCTAGATCCTTGCTTTTTTTAAATATTTTATTTTTATTTCTTTATGTGAATTGTCTACATGTATAACTGTGTAAGGGTGTCAGATCTTGGAATTACAGACAGTTGTTAGGTGCCATGTGGATGCTGGGAATCGAACTTAGGTCCTCTGGAAGAACAGTTAGTGCCCTTAACCGCTGAGCCATCTCTCCAGCCCCAGGTCCTTGCTTTTGATGGTCATCAGTGGAACAAACATATACACTACAGACAATAAAATGCCCTGGCCAAGTGCACTGAAAAAATATGCTTGCTTCTGTTTTACAGCTTCCTGGATAACCAAAAGTGTGGCCTTCTGAGCCTATGTTCTGGGAAGCTGCTGGACAACACTCCTCCTACCCTGTAGGCACAGACGAGGTGGAAGACTTGGCATTTGATCCTTCCAGCTAAGTTGGGGTGGTATGGGGGAGAGCCCATGAGGAAAGGAAAATCAGAGAAAGCATGTGAGATGTTGCTTTCCAGCTTTCCAGTACAATTTCTCTTCTCCTAGAGACAGAGTTGACTGGGGAAACTACAGGGACAGGCTGGGGCTTGGCCAGTCATGGCCCTCGGGTTACAAAGGTGTGCTTGGGACTGTTCTGACACCTTCATACTTCATGATAACCTTGGGGAGGTTTTACAGAGAAGGTGAAAAATGTGTTCAATGTGTCACAGCATGAACAGCCCTGTTCTGTGCTTTGGTTCCAGAGGCACTTTCTAGGCTAAGAGAAGTGTAGCCCCTCCCCCAGCTGCTTTTAGCACCACTAATTATTTTAGTTGGCACACAAAAAATGAGCTTCCTTACGACATTTTCATACATGTACACTGTATTTTGCTCATATTCACTGCTGTAATTGCCACACAACACACTGGCTGGTCCTCCCACCACAGACTGTTGCCTGGTCCCTTTTAAATGGCTGAAAAACACCCTGCTTAGCCAGCACAGACTTGTGACCACTGCTTCCTTGCTATGTGATGCTGGGCAAGTCATCTCCCCTCTTTGAGCCTGCATGACTTCAGAAGAATAGCCTGGGAGAGCAATAATGTGACAAAGCTTGGCACAAAGGAAAAGCTTGATAAGTGCCAGCAACTATTTGACTTAGCCTTGTCTCACTTTACTCCAGGCCCTGTTGTGATAGAAAGGCTCTTTGCAGGAAACCTAGGAGAGTTCTTCACTAATACTCCCCAGCTTCATCTAGGCCTTGTCCAAGTCTTCAGCTCCTCTAATTATTTATTTAAAGATTATCGATTCTTGGGCCACTGCTGGGAGGCCTGGTGGAATCGCATGTCTTGTAAATAGCTAGAGAACCCTGGCCTAGTGACTGGAGCTGCAGCCTGACATAACCAGGCAGGGGGTTATTTTCACCCGGGATGCTTGTAAAATATTCATATGCCGATTTAAATACTGACAATGTCAGAGCCTGAAAGGACCAGTGGATCACATCAGCAAAGCCTGCCCTTGTCCATGGGTTGCCTCAATGGAGTGGGTGCAGGCTCAGGACAAAACTCTGTAACCTGGAGAGGGTCCCTAAGGGATGTTTTGGGCCTTGTAAAAACAGACTGGAAGCTGAAGTGAGGTGGACATCACGTAGCAAGCACACAGTAGGCCTGCAAAACTGGTCTGTCAGCATGTCTGTCTGTATCAGCCTGCACTCTGTCCTCTAGAAACTCCATGAGGTGACTAGTGAGCCAAGAGATGGCTGACAAATGTTCAGTGTGTTTTGCTAGTATGTGGGATTTTTGTTTGTTTTGGTTTTGCTTTTTGTTTTGTTTATTTTTGAGCATGGTCTCATGTAGCCCACGCTGTTTTCAAACTCACTAAAAGTGACCTTGAACTTTTCATAATCTTCCTTCCTCCACCCGTCAAGAGCTGGGACCTATGCCACTGTGCTGAGTGGTCAGTTTAGGTGATGCAGAGAATTGAACCCAGGGCTTCATGCATGCTACCCAAACACCAAGTGAACCACACTCCCAGCTGGTTAGTGTGTGTTAACCTCTACTCAGTGCAAACTGCTTAAACAGACAAAAGCTGAGGCCAGAGATGTGCTGGAAGATGACAGTTGAGTGTGGAGCCTTATCCTTTTTTAAATTTGTTGACCTTGAAGTAAAGTCCTGCTGCAGCTGACTTCAAGCTACCAGTATGACATCAGTCATGTGAGGTAAGAGATGTGTACACCTCTGTTTTACACATGTAGAAACAGCGTCATTAAGGTTATCTTCTGATAATTGGCTGAACGGAGTGTTTAGGGAAGCTCAAAGCTTCCTTCTAAATTGTCTCTTTTTTCCTCAGGGAATAGTCTTCCCATCAGGTCCTTTGTATAAGCCAGTGTTGGGCCATCCTTGTCTTCTCTCCTAGCCCCAGGCTTGTCCCAGAAAATCAGCAGAAGTCACCTGTCTTAAGACTGGCCCTGTGATGGCAGATCCACATTATTTTACTAATTCTCAGCCCACCTGGAAAGGGAGAGCTCAAATTGCCAATTTGAGAAGGAAGCTCAGCTGGGGGAATTCCAGTGCTTGTAGAATTGGGATTAAACTTAGAGTCTATGTGTCTACAGAGTCCACTCCACATAAATCCTTCTCCGCCATATGGCCTTTACTTGCCATAGATAGTTCAACCCACACAGGGCTTCAGACCAATATTCAGACCCATCCACTTAAAACCTGGCCCTTTCTCTGCCTCACTGGTGGGCATTCAACCACTGAGGATATCTCACAAACTAAATCCACAGCTCCCACACCAGACCACTTTAATCAGAATCTCTGTGCACAGGGTGACATCTGGGTGGCTCTGGTGTTCATAGCTTTCCACAGGGCTCTGATGTGCACATGACTCTAGAAACTACTTCTGTGTTCTAATAACTCTTGTTGGAAGCTGCGGACTGCAGGTGCCAGGCTGAGGGCAAAGGGTGGATCCCTAAGTAATAACCTCCATGTGAACCTTGCAAAGCTGAGAATGTGCACCGCAAGGTGTCTTCTCTAAGGACCGGAAATCAGTTGCTGTTATGGTTCAAGTGCCAAATGCATGTGTTCCTAAAGGGCCCAGCTGTTGGAAACTGAGGCCCAAGTGAGAAGGTGGGGAATTTACAAGATAAGGCCTCATCACTTGAAGCCTCATTCTCAGAAGATATTAAGGTAGTTGTGGGAGGCTATAAAGAGCTCAGCAGCACTAGGCTCATATATATATATGAATGCTTAGTCACCAGAATACTTTGAAAGGATTAGATGGATTAGGAGGTATGGCCTTGCTGGAGGAAGTATGTCACTAGAGTTGGGTTTTAAGGTTTAAAAAAACCCTTTCCAGACCTAGATAGTCTCTTCCTCTCCTCTTCTCTCTATAGAAATCTCTCAGTTACTGCTCCAGTGCCTGCCTGCATCCACCATGCTCCCCACCATGATGATAATGAATTAAATCTCTGAAACTGTAAGTGAGCCCCCAATTAAATGCTTTCTTTTCTAATATTGCCTCGGTCACAGTGTCTCCTCATAGCAATAGAACAGTGGCTGACTCCATGGGTCTGAAAGCTACCTTTGAAGGTAGCTATGGCACTGGGTGCCATGGATACAACCAGCAGCAAAACCACAGTCCACCCCAGGGTATAGATTAGTTGCTCTGATATTGAAAAAAGCACATAGATTGGTCAGAGGATAGGCAGACACACAGCTGCCAGGATGCTGGCGATGCCTGTTCAACCCATCTGTGTGTCTGCAATGTGGGAAACCCACTGTAAAGGGAATGTCTCTGCTGAGTGGCTGTGGGGTGTGTGTGCAAAGAGGAGCCCAAAGACATGTGAGATTCAGGGATTAGGACAGGCTGTGGCCAAGACTGGGTGGGGATACACAAGCTCTATGGATTCAGGCTTTGGGGGATAGTCCACAGCATTTCTATCTAGTTTTTACAAATTGGAACAGCACAGTGGGAAAGTTCATCTGGAGGAATGATGACTTAGGAAGGCTTCTTGTGTGCTGTTTTGTGTCCACATGCTGTCAGGATCCTGTCTTTGTTAGCATTTCTTGTTCATTGTGTGTGTGAGAGGCATAACCAGGAGTCACGGGACAACTTTCCAGTTTTCTCCTTGAACCAGGTGGGTCCTCATGGTTGAACTAAAGTCATCAGGCTTGGCAGCAGGACCTTCTAGGTGACATTTCTGACCCCTAAAATCGTGTCTTTGTGTGCTTTCAAACCTGGGGGGGGGCTTTCTCCTTCTTCTCTTCCCTTTTTTGGGGATACTGGCAATTGAACCTATGGCTTTGCATGTGCCAGACAAATGCTCTACCACTGAGCTGTACTCCTGGTCCTATTGCAAACCTTTTTGAGGTGGAGGTCATTATTATGTCTGTTTACAGAAAAGAAAATAGGTGCTCAGAGAGGTAATGCAATCCACTTGAAGAAACATGTGCCATAAAGGCAGGATTAGAAACTGGGTCTTCTTGATTTGAAAAGCTTTTCTTTTCTTTTCTCTCTTTCTTTTTTAAATAGTTGATTTTTATTTTATATACACTGGTGTTTTGCCTGCATGTATGTCTGTGTGAAGGTGTCAGATTCCAGGAACAGGAGTTACAGATAGTTGTGAGTTGCCATGTGGGTGCTGCGAATCAAACCCAATCCCCTGGAAGAGCAGCCAGTGCCCCTAACTGCTGAGCCATCTCTCCAGCCCCTGGAAAGCCATTCTTATTTAGGCCCCTCCAGAGACTGTTTATCACTTGCCAGGAAGGTGTCAAGTGTAGTAGCACAAATGAGACTCAGAGACTGCTTGCCCTATAGAATCATGTGCTATTCCTGTAATATGCTTTATATTATAATAAGCAAAAAATTGTTTCATTGTACTAGAGACATATGCTGGAGCATTGTCTGTCTTAATCTCTACAGGCATTCCCATGATGGCCATAACTTCTAGCAAATGTGTGATTACAGAATCAGCCTTTTCTGAACTCAAAGCAGTTGCCCATTGAAATCCTGAAAATGTATCTATTGTATGATGTACATATCTTAATTTTCCAAATTTTGTAAAATGAAATACATCCATCTGCCAGATTTCATTTCTAGGTATACCTTTAGGATTACTCCTGCTGGTAATGGAGTTTGGATATAAAAGGAACAGGTGGGACATCTTTTTACAATTTCTTTGGCTTGTTGCCAAGTAATGGAGAAATCGTTTTTTAATCCTTTACTATTGACATGATTTTTTTTTTTAAATGAAACTCTGAGGCCTCTAGCTTCCTATTAATAATTTATCAATTTAATCATTACCTTGTGCTAAAGGACCTGGCAGACTTGTATGGGATCGAATGTGTGTTATATAGAAGAGATGATCCTGGGGCTGGAGAGATGGCTCAGCGGTTAAAAGCACCGTCTGCTCTTCCAGAGGACCCGGGTTCGATTCCCAGCACCCACATGGCAGCTAACAACTGTCGGTAGTTCCAGTTCCAGGCAAACACCAAGGCAAATAAATAAATAAATAAATAAAGTTTAAAAAAAAAAAAGAAGAGATGATCCTATTCCTGATTAGTTCTTGCAACTCAATAAACAATGAAGTTAATTCTGACTCATCATTAATAAAATCAGCAGTTTCGGGGCTGGAGAGATGGCTCAGCGGTTGAGAGCACCGTCTGCTCTTCCAGAGGACCCGGGTTCGATTCTCAGCACCCACATGGCAGCTAACAACTGTCTGTAGTTCCAGTTCCAGGCAAACACCAAGGCAAATAAAGTTTAAAAAAAAAAAAAAAAAAAAAAAAAGGTGTTCTCTTTTAAAAAAAAAAAAGAAAAAAAAATAAAATCAGCAGTTTCAATGTGTAAAATAACTCTTTTTGTATACTGAGAGTCAGTGACTATGTTGAGAACTTGGGTAAAATCCATTAATACCATCAAAATAGCATATAATTCTCATTTTTGAACATAATTATAAGGGCTTTGAACAATTTTACTTATATTTTTTGATTTGTAACCTGCCTTTCTTGACTTATTTGCATTGGTGTAAAATGTGGGGGCTCCAGTAATTGGTTTATCTCATCCAACACGAGGAAGAACCCAATTAGTTTTCTTTAAAAATTCAATTCTTTTGCTTTGAGGGTATTTGTTGTTAATATCTCCTAAAAAAAATTACTGCAGACTCTTTACCAAGGTTCACTTTCTACCCATAATTGGTCAATTTCTTCATTAGTTAAAGGTACAACAATTTCTGCTGGGTCCATTCCTGTTATTTGATAAAGTCTTAATTTCTCATTAAAGACCAATTCAGAAATCTTTTCCACATATGTCTTTAATTTTTTTACTCCGTTAATGTGTTAGAAATATCCATTCCAATATAACATTTTCCCTTTGCATTAAAATTCCCGTACAGGAATGCTTAGAGGGCAAGATAATTAGGATGCAATTAAGGTCTGGATCTACATGATCCACATGTGCATCATGTAATTTCTTTTCTACCAAAGCCAATTCTCTCTCAGCCTTAGGTGACAATTCTCTTGGACTATTTAAGTCCTTGTCACTATTTAAGGTTTTAAACAATTACCCAGGTCATCATTTTTTATTCCAATAGTAGGTTCTAAATTGGCAATGTCTCCTAGTAATCTCTGAAAATCATTTAAGGTCTTTAATCTATCTCTCCTGATTTGTACTTTTTGGGGTCTAATTTTTTGAAGTCTATTTTATAGCTTAAATAATTAATGAAATATCCCCTTTGTATTTTTTCAGGGGCTATTTGTAATCCCCAAGCAGGCAAAATTTTTTTCATTTCCTCAAACATTTTTTTCTAGAGTATCAGTGTTTAAATCTGCCAATAGGATGTCAATCCATACAATGGAATATTATGGAGTTTGGGAATTTGTTGCAAATTTTTCCATTGACTTTTGTACAAAATGCTGACACAGTGTAGGGCTATTTAGCATTTCTTGAGCAGGGAAAGCCTTCCGCCTGCTGCCTTGCCTGGCTCCACAGGCCTTCCTTCCCTTCTGCTGCTCCTCCATTTTCTTTCCTTCTTTCTTCAGAGCACTGGTCAGCTCTATCCTAGCGACTCCTGAGTTGTCTCCAAGGACACTTGAATTCATGTTCAAACCCTGTTGATGTGTGAGGGCAGATGCCACCTGGCTTGGCCACTCCTAAGCATCCAAGCACTTGCCTGACAAGCAGACCTTAACACAGAAGGCCTTAGGTGTGTGGGTTGAAGAATGTCTAGTTTCAAGCTCTCTCTGTCATTGAACAAGGACAGAGGCAGGCTTGAATTGTCTCTCCCCTCCTGCAGGGCCCATGGAGGGCCTTGGCTATGTGACCTTTACCAGATGACCTACTTCTCTGGTGGTACGTTTCCTTATCAATTGGCATAGCAGGGGTGATTGAGAGTGTGTGTGGGAAAACATGCTACTGTTACACTTTCAAAACACCTGGCACATAGTAGGTCTGCCACTGGCCATTCTGTCCCTGCCCCTTCCTGAGAGCTCCTTCACCTGCCAGAGGCCCAGGCAGCAGCCAGCTCAAGCTTGTTTCCCCACCATGGAGTATTTATAGCTATGTGCTGTCAGGCATTGTTGTTTTTTGGTTACATATATATTTTTACATTCTCCACCTTCATACACAGTTCTTCACAGTGGTTGAGAAGCAGTGAAGGCTGAGGGAGGGGCAGATGGATGCAGAAAGCAGCTAGTGTAGGAGGTGGGGACAGATGGCCCCAACAGTACCCAGGGACCTGAGAACTCAGCCTGGGTTGCTTCTCTCCCAGCTCAGAAACTGTCAATGGCTCCCTAGTGCCCTGCCTAGGGCTCAGACTCCTCTGTGATTCCAGGCCCACTAGCCTCCTCACCACCATCATGGCTGAGTTCTCTTTGCTCCCTTCATGGAAGTCACTTTTTTTTCTGAGCATTCAGGCTGCAGGGGGAAAAGCCAGCTGGACTCATCTACAAGTCACTGCTGAGTGACTCTGGGTGTGTCTCTTGCCCTTTCTGAACCATAAGACCCTCTACTTCCAACCCTGTGACTGGTAGAGATTATGTGCAAACTCACTGGGCTGCCAACAAAGCCAGGCTCTGGGGCCTTTTTGCACAGATATACTCAGAGCCATGACTTCAGAGGGAGGCCTTTGGTCTCATCCCTGTGCACACCACCCCTCCCTAGTTTCAGGCTCAGTGTCTTCTGAGCAATGCCCCAGTCTGCTTCTTCCTAAAACTCTGAGCTCCCAGACTCCAACTTCATTTCGGCCAGCCCCTGGTGCCTGAGCCCCTTCCTGCCTGGTCCTTAGAGCTATACTACCCTGGTTCTGATGAACTGCAGTGGGTGGGGCTGGCCAGCCAGGCTCTGTTGCTAAGCAACAGCCTGGCAAAAATCTGGGAAAGTCCTTGAGGGGAGAGACAAGGGGGCTTTTGCCTAGAAGCTAGAGATGGAGGGCGGTGAGTGGGAAGGGCAATCTCACCTCTCCCCCATCCCTCCCTCCCGCTCCCTCTGTTCTCCCCTAGGACTCATTATTTGTTAGTTCATTTTGATCCTCATTTCCTCCTTTGTCCTTTGCCCCATGAGGTGCAAATGTGCCTCTCATCACTATATCCCAGGCTCCCTGTCTGTGACATGCGCATTCCTGTTCATGGCACATATACTCACAGATGGGCCTCTCGCCGCTATATCTCAGGTCCCTGTGCTCAGTACCTGACCATGCTTTCATGGTACTGTCTTGTTGGCAGTGCTTCCTTGGTACTAGTTCTGTGGGGACAGAGCCCATGAGCTCTTGGGCTCTCGGGAGGGCCAAGTACAACCTCAAGGAGTCAGCTAAGATCCCGTCTCCATCCATGTCTGATCAGTTTACAGGCCTGACAAAGGAGTGGCCAAGGGTTGCTGAGAAAAGAGGCACCATGAGTTCATGTTCTTACCCTCCACTTAATGCTGCCTTCCTGGGTAATGAAACTAATGCCTGGCTTCTCTTTTAAAGTCTGTATAATGGTCTTGAACAGCAATGATTTTTGTGCATGGGACCCTATGTGGCTCCTAAGCATAAGGTTGGTTAGAGACACAGAAACCAGTGTAGGTGGGAACTGAGCTTCCCCGAGCCATGAGATGGAGATGGCATGCCCAGCCTCTCCCCGCTCTGCCTCTTCTGCTCTGCTTCCTTAGTCTGGCAGCTGTTTCCTCCTCCACTGTCTGCTCCTGCTGTCGCCTCCGGAAATAACTGCATTCCTTATTTCTCTGGGAGGTTTCAGGCACCAGCTGACTGGCTTCCAAGGAAGACTCTCCAGGGGCACACTTTCAAAGACCATCCCCCTTTTCTCCTGGCTTCAACCACACACCTCTGGACCCCGATTCCTTGCAAAGGCCTTACAAGCTGCCTGCAGCTTCAGGAAACCAGCTGATTCCCTTGAGCACTATTTCCATGTTTTCAAATCCTCCATCTCTGGAGGCCAAGCCTGTGGACTGTCTGTGCAGTATTTTTGCCCACAGCGCCTTGGGGCCCAGAGAGCATCCCCAGGAGAGACAGTCTTTGTTATGCTGAAGACATTTGGCCTCTTCTCCAGGCACTTAGTATACACTGCACTCAGTTTTGTGGGCATGTTTGTTTAATGACTGGCTTCCTTGGTTGCCTCAACACAACTGTCTCCACAATCCCAAGCCTATAGGAGGGCAGGTATAGACACATAGACAATGGACAGATGGATGGAGCAACAATCCCAAGCCCACGAGCAGATACGGTATTTGGAGCATCTGAGAGAGGTGGTCCTTTGTTCTACAGATACAGATATGGACAGAAGCTGGAAGAAAGAGTAGCAGGAATTCTTGGAAACAAGTCAGAGCCCCTCCCCCCCTCTAGGCCACAGTTCCTTCAGTTGTGCTTGGTGACAGCTGGGACTTGTCTGAGAAACCCTGAGAGTAGTGTTGACTTGCTTGAGGCTGGAATTGGCCACTTCTACAGACTCAAGAATCACCTGCTGCTCTTCTTAGACTCCACTGGTGCCCAAGGTCTGAACGGCACCAGCCCACCCCACCAAACCCCTGGCCTGAATGCTGAAGAGCCCAGGATGAGAGCTAATTGGCTGGTGCCAATATCTACCCCTGACCACCTCCTCACCTGAAGGTGTCTGGTCAGAACCCCAGATGCTTTCCTGCAGAACAGCAGGGTCCCATGCCAGCACCTAGGACAGAAAGTGGCAGCTGTGATGATTCTTCACACTATCCTCGACTCACATTGGGTGGTTCTTTCAGCTAACCATCCCACTAAGGTATTTTTGGAAAAGTCATTGGAGTGCCTTGAGGTTCTGAAATGGATGGATGGACTTCCTGGTTGTCTGTGGGTTTGTTCTGACTCAGCCAGACCCCACCTTCTCTTCCTCCATTAATCAGCTCTGTATTGCCTCTAGTGGCTTCAGCTTCCCTCAGGAGGCCTGGGTTCTATCTGGACAGGATCAGGGCTCAGCCCATCAGGGATGAGAATCAGGCTCTGGCTTGAACCAGGGTTGGGGATATAGATCATGGCTCAGTTTACCTGGGTGGAGAATCAGGCTTCTTGAACTAGGACTAAGGATCAGTCTGGGATCAGAATTAGGGCTTAGTTTGGGTCAGGAATAGCACTGGTTAGAGAGTGGGACCTGTGACCTATGCCCTCAGAGGACCTAAAAGGAAGGGATTAAGTAGGCACATACTGCAGGGCCCTAGGAGCTGTGCCCTGGAGGGGAGAGGGTCTAGCCATTGTTCCTTATTGGTCAGGCACTGGCCACCGGCTATCCCCCGCAGAAGCCTGACACCATGAGACAGCCCTTCTCCCTAAGGACAGGCTCTGCTTCACTGTGTCTCCTTCCTGAGGCTCTGTCTCACACCTGAGTTCCAGGAACACTGGGCACGCTGGCAAGATAGAACATTAGTTCCCAATGTCCAACACAGAGCCTAGCCAGACAGAGAAAAGAGTAAAACATGGAGTAGTAGGCTGGCCACTCAGCCTCCCTCAGAAGCCCAGAGAGAGCAAGTGACCTGTTTGGGTTCACACAGTTGCAGATGGAAACCCAGACTGGATGAGTTCTGCACTCTAAACAGCAGGCAGTGAACTTATTAGAAAGCAAAGGCCTGAGGGGAGGAAAGCCCCTCCCTCCTCCCCAGAGCAGGAGCAGGGTACAGGCACAGGGCCCTGGCACCCACCAACTTTAGCCTTTCTGGCCAGCCCACCAGGCATGGTGCCCAGAAAAGGGAGTGGCATGTTGCGGGCAGGCAACCCTTCTTGGGTAATGAGGCCCAGCTTGTGGTTTGCAGGCCTTACAATGTGAATAATTCACTTGCAACCAAATCTGGGAATTAGAAACCCATCCTAGATGACTTATTTAACAGGAGGCCACAGCTAGGGAGAGGGGAGGAGGTCTTTGAGCTATAAAAGGGAAGCACAAGTCTCCTAACTGGATTTAAAGAGGCAGACAGGCCTGGCTTCCAACCCCAGCTCTGTGACCTTGAATATGTGACTGGACTCTGTGCCTGGGTTTCAGTGGCTGTAAATGGAGATTACAACAGATGGATGCATAGAGAGCACCTGCAATTATGCCTGGGTCAGAAATTGAGTGAATAAAGGAACATTTACATTTAACAAAAGGACTTGACTTAACCCAGCATGTATATTGTGGCCTACCCCATGCTAAGAGATTATTATACACACTATCCCAGATTAAGAATACAGACTCAGAGAAGGATCCAAGGCTCTGTGCCTGCTGACCCCTAAGACGCTAGGACCAGATGTGGCAGGCAAGTGGACATACTCCAAACTCCTCAGCTATCTTTACCTTACCCAACTCCCTACTCTCAAAAAAAAAAAAAAAAAAAAAAAACAAGGGGCTGGAGAGATGGCTCAGAGGTTAAGAGCACTGACTGTTCTTCCAGAGGTCCTGAGTTCAATTCCCAGCAACCACATGGTGGCTCACAACCATCTATAATGAGATCAGTGCCCTCTTCTGTATACTGTATACATAATAAATAAATAAATAATTTTTTTTTTAAAAAAAAAAAGGGGGCTGGAGAGATGGCTCAGTGGTTAGGAGCACCGTCTGCTCTTCCAGAGGACCCGGGTTCGATTCCCAGCACCCACATGGCAGCTAACAACTGTCTGTAGTTCCAGTTCCAGGCAAACACCAAGGCAAATAAATAAATAAATAAAGTTAAAACAAAAACAAAAACAAAACAAAACAAAACAAAACAAAAACAACAAAACAAGCAACAACAACATGAAGTGGGCTCCATACTCGAGCCTGGTGGTGTCAGGATAGGGTGGCCTTGAGCTGGGAGAGACAGTGCCTCCTGCCCTTGTGAGGGCCAGGCACTTGCTAAGAACTAACCCTGGGGCTTTCCATGGGTCACGTATCCTTGGACTTTGTACAGGAGGCCACTGTTCACTGTTGGAAACTCCTGCCGGGGAGGTGAGGCAGGGTGAGCACCAGGCTTGTCACCCTGACCCAGCCAGAAAGGTTTGGGTGGGACCGAGGTGGTGCAGCTATGTTTTGATGGGATGGATGCACAGGACTTTGGGATCTGCCATGTACATGTGCACATGTGCTTGTTTGTGTGAGGCAACATGTGTGTGCTGTGATGTTTTTGAATGCATGGTGATGGAGAGGACATACCTGTTGGTGTACCAGGGCTCAATATATCCTGAGGATGTTTTTGGATCTTATGGGTGTACCCTATCTGGCTTTGTCTACATGAGGGGCAGGACATACTCTGAGAGGGTGACTATGAACATTTAGGTGTAGGGTGATTAGATATATGTGTATGTTTTGGCACATATGTATGTGAATGTGATTAGATGTGTATGTATTTGGGCATTCTGGATGAGTAGAACATCTGGCCAGGCCAGCCTGTGTATGTGTATGTGTGGTGTATGCAAGATGGGTGTGGTGTAATGTGATGTGTGTGTGTGGTTGTGTGTAGCATGATGTGTTTATGTGATGTGTGTAGATGTATGTGCTGTGTGGTTGTGGTGTGTCATGTGTGCATGTGAAGGCATGGATGCAGCCATAAACTGTGTAAAAAAGAGTCATAGCGGGGGCTGGAGAGATGGCTCAGTGGTTAAGAGCACCGTCTGCTCTTCCAGAGGACCCGGGTTCGATTCCCAGCACCCACATGGCAGCTAACAACTGTCTGTAGTTCCAGTTCCAGGCAAAACAACAAGGCAAATAAATAAATAAATAATAAATAAAGTTTTTTTTTAAAAAAAAAAAAAAAGAGTCGTAGCAAACTTGACATTCCAGTCTTCCAGTTCAGACTGCTACATGATGGGGTGTGGGTCCCAGCCCCTCCTAGGCCCCTGGAGCAGTGCCCTTAGGTGGGCCAGATATTCTTTCCTCAGTTCAGCTGAGGTGACCTGCCTGCCAGGCTGCTCACGTTTCTTTCCAGGTTACTGAAATCTGGCTGGAATTATTTTTGGCTTGTGTTTGGGCTTTCAGTCAGACTGAATGGGAACAGGTTCCTATTTCAGTGTCTCCATTTGTTACTTGTTTTTTGTTTTCATAAAAAATTGAAAAGATTGTTTTGTTTAGATGCAAGCATGGATATATCACTTTCCCAAAAGATTCCCCTGCCACCCAGTCTCCTCCCTTCAGCCTCCACACCATCTCACAGGGCTTTTTGAGACCTCTTTTTTTGGATGTTGCCATCTGGATCTTGGAAAGACATCTCCCTCCCTCCAGCTGCCTCTAGGCCAAGATATGTGCTTTGTTTTGGTCAGACCATCCTGAGTCCTGTTCCTGGACCTCTGTGGCCTCCTTTGCTGACGTCAGCTCAGCCTGGGTCCTCTTTTCTCATGTCTGTCCCTCAGGCAAACTGCTTTAAGTGCTTCCCATCCACCTCTCAGACAGGATGCATTGCATTCTAGCCATTCTCTGTTCATCACTTGCCCTCTGAGGCCGCGGGGAGGGGGGGGGGGAGCTGGTTCTCCTGCAGTGGCCTGCACACAGGGACATTTCACACAGGGAGTGGGGATGGACCTTAAGTGCAGGCACAAAGTTCAGAATCACCTCCTAAGCTGAGACTTACACTGCGGCTAGAAGCTGGGTTCCTGGAGCTGAGGAGGAATCCTGTACTGAGCCTGGGTCTGAGACACTTAGCCAAGACTCCAGCCACAGTCTGAGCTCCACCAACCTGAGATCCTTCCACCAGACCGAGCTAGGAGAGTCAGTATCACTTTCCCAAATACTTTTGCCCAGCCCCCGATGGCTGCTACTAGGAACACTGAGAGACTGTGGCAAGATAAATATAGTGGCTCCTGGAAAACGCCCACCTATGCTTTTTTTTTGGAACTATCAGGGAGGGACCATTCCTCCTGTCCTTCCGACGTGAGGCGCTGCAGTCCCTTGTTCCCCCAAACAGGAGCAGCTGAGCTGCTTGGATCTGACCCTGAGACGACTTGGTGAACCACCCCGCGGAGAGCAGGGTAGAAAGGACAAGCTGTAAACTTGCCTACATCCCTCGACCTCTGACTTCTTCTGCCCCCACATCAGGAAGGTCAGTCACCACCGCAAATCCAACTGCCGCAGAACTAGGCTACTGAAGACACCTTAGGGAGGAGTGCGGCCTGGGCCTGTCTTGGCGCGCCCTCTGGTGGCATGAACGGGGACCTGCAGCTTGTCCTTTATGTTGGTCGTCTTCCTCAAGGGGCCAGCCCTCGCTCCGCCCATCATGATTTACCTAGCTGAGATCTTGGTTCTGCTCCTGCCTTCTCCACCTTCCCATCCCCCTCAGGGACCCAATTGTTAGGTACTCAGCCCTGTCTTAACTCACACATCTTCCAGTTTCTTTGACCTATCATGCAACGAATCTTCCACAATCTTGCCACAAGAAATTGATCATGTCATTTCCAGCTTTATCCTCTTCCCTGACACCCCTCAAACCCTCAAGACCAAATTTAATTTCTTTGGTACCTTCAAACTCAGTACCAACAACCCCTTTATTGATGCCTCCCTCCTTTTTGGTTTTTTGAGACAGGGTTTCTCTGTGTAGCCCTGGCTGTCCTGGAACTCGCTTTGTAGACCAGGCTGGCCTTGAGCTCACAGAGATCCACCTGCCTCTGCCTTCCAAGTGCTGGGATTAAAGGCAGTTGACCCCATTCTTATCTTATTCTTGAGCATTGCTGTGATCCCAGTCTTCCGGCATCACTGACATCTGCCCAACTGGGATCTTAGCCTGCTGTAGTCTCTGCTTCTTCACCTGGAAAACTCCTTTTTATATTCTATGGTTCTAGCCCCTAGAGTTGGTCTCTGTTCTTGGGGTTCCATGAACTCTGAGTCAGTATCTTCCTGCTCTGTTAGTTTGTCTGTCTGGCCCACCAGATCAGAGAGTGCTCTGCAAAAGTGAGGACTGAATGGTTCTCACTGGAACCTTGACTGGTGTCTACACTGGTGCCTAGAATAGCGGTCTATGCAAGGCCAGCAGGGGCTCTGATCAGGTCTGTGATGGGAATCTGAACTCTTCCCTGGGGTGGTGGTGACTCCAGAACCCAATCATAAAGCCTCGGCAAGTGTCAACAGTCAGTCATGTGAGCTGGAGTGGGCACTCTTGGAAGCAACTGGCCCTCAGCCTTGTCACATTCACTGAGTGTGTGTGAAAGGCCTGAGGTGGGTTGGAGAACTACTGGCACAGGTCAGCTTGGCTTTGGTTTACCCTGGGCTTAGGAACTTGGTTTTGTCCCTAGAGTAGGTAGGAATTAACAGGCCAAAGACAATTTCAAATTGGGAAAATCCCTCTGGCAGCTGGCCTAGAATTCATTCCCCCCAGCTTGTGATATTTGGGAATTTTTGGAGTCTTTTTGTTTTGGTTCATTTTTTTTTAAACTTTATTTATTTATTTATTTGCCTTAGTGTTTGCCTGGAACTGGAACTACAGACAGTTGTTAGCTACCATGTGGGTGCTGGGAATCGAACCCGGGTCCTCTGGAAGAGCAGAGGGTGCTCTTAACCGCTGAGCCATTTCTCCAGTCCCGTTTTGGTTCATTTTTAAACTGATGACCTTGAATTTCTAATCCTCTTGTCTCCACCTCAGAAGTGCTGGAATCATAGGTGTGTATCATCACACTGTTTATACACTGGGATTGGAAGCCAGGTGTGCTGGGTAAACACTTTTCCAACTAAGCTGCAAACACGGCCCTTTGCTGGGTCTTTTTGACCATCCTGAGACCAGAAGCTCTGGCAGTCAGTGGGTCTTGGATTCAGGGTGATGTATTTGTAGGACAGTAAGCAGCTCACAGAGCTGACACTACCTGACTTGAGAATTTCCCAAGGGCCTTTTGTATGGAGTGTTATTTAAAATAATAATTTAAAAAATTATTATCTGGAGGGCTGGAGAGATGGCTCAGAGGTTAAAAGCACTGACTGCTCTTCCAGAAGTCCTAAGTTCAATTCACATGATAGCTCACAGCCATCGTAATGAGATCTGGTGCCCTCTTCTGGCCTGCAGGCATACATGCAGACAGAACACTGTATACATAATAAGCAAAATTTAAAAATTATCTTCTGTTTATGGATGTTTTGTCTGCATCCATGTCTATGCACCATGTGTGTGCCTGGTACCTGTGGAGACCAGAGGAGGTTGATGGATCCTCTAGAACTGGATTTCTAAACTATTTATTGTGAACTGCCATGTGGTTGCTGGAAATTGAACCCAGGTCTTCTGGAAGAGCAGCCAGTGGTCTTAACTGCTGACCCATCTCTCCAGCCCCTGGAGTGTTATTTTTGATGAACAGTGCTCAGAGTTCCAAGTGGCTAACATAAGAATATAGAATATTTTCCATAGTGGTCACTACACATAGAATGTGCTGAAAATACAACAACCACACAAAGTGAAGCCATTAGAAGCATACTGAATTGTCATTATTTGGGGAAATTATATACCTACCACAGAGACACTTAGGCATCTGAAGTGGATTATCTCTTGACATTGGAAGCTGTCACATTCTGGGATCCTATAAAGGGCACTTAACCTAATTTCATTGTGTTCCCCAATGTAACCAATAAATATATTTCCAGTTTGAAATATACATGGCTTGAAGTTACTTTTCTTATTTTTGTGCTATCTAGCTAAAACTTGTTTAGTTGTTTTAAATACCTTAGTCCTTAAACACAGCTAACCTATCCAGGGCTTTTATCCATTTTTTTACTTGGAAGTTAATGGAGGTTCAGAGATGCCAAGTGACTCAAACAAGCTCACAGAGCTGGACAGTGGGTAACCTGGGGTTTGAGTTAGTCTTATTGGCCTTGTTTCCCCTCTACTGTGCTGGTTCTGCTGAGTTAACCACTGGTAGCCAGCTCTTGCTCTCTGGTGTGTCCCCTGGCTCCTTGGCCTCTTATGGCAGCCCATGATACTGGCTGGCTTTGTCCACTGCAGACCTCACAGAACCTCTAGGTGTCGCGTGGCAGCTGCAGGAGTTGCCCATCAGAGGAAAGGTCCATCTCGGACCACAGACACATATCTAAAGTTGCAAACATTAGAGACAAAGACCAAGGGCAAAAAAACAAAAACAAAAACAAAAAACAAAACAAAAAAAGACCAAGGGCAAATGGGGAGACAGACAATGCTCCGTTTGGCTGCTGAGAATGCAGGGAAGGTAGAAGGCAGTCAGGAAAGTAGAAGGCAGTCAGGAGAGGAGCACATGGTCCCGGGCCCAATGCCTATTTTTTTTTTTTTTTTTTACTGAGAGCCACGGGGACAGGGGCTGTTTGTCAGGGTGGGATTCAGAAAGCAACAGGAAGTGGAGCCCGGTGGGAGGAGGGGGAGGGTCCGTGCTAGCTCTGTTGTGGAAGGAGCAGGTTAGGAAAAGGAGGGTGTCTGAGCATTTGGGAAAAGTGGATGCCCCGGGAAATCCTGACCAGCCCTGGGAGGAGGCTAGTGCACTGAGGCCCAGGGTCTGGAGCTGAGGCCTGCAAAGAGGCTGATGTCTGTGAGGGGCGGTGGGTCAGACCCTCCACAAGGATCCTACCACCGGGAGAAGCAGTGGGAGGCGGGGCAGAGGGGGAGGGCAGAAGGAGGGGCCAAGCCTCTGTCCACCGCGTCAGTGCTGGTTGGCTGGAGGAATGAAGGGGCTCGGAGCCCGCCGAGCAGAGGGTTCCCACAGGCGAGCAGAGCTATAGCTGCCATGGCGCTGGTGGGGCCTGTGATCTGGGGCTCCAGACGAGATGTCCACCTCCTGCTGTTGTTGCTGCTGCTGCCCTGGGTCTCGGCTGGTGAGTGTGGCTGGGCCTGGGGGATTCATCCCAGGCAGACACCAAAGGCCTGGCTTAAGAGACTGGTAGCCAAACTAGAGAGAACTCTGTTCTGGGCCCAAGAACGTCTGGGAAGCCTGAAATTTGGCTGTTCTGGGACTCACTTGGAGTGCTTGGATCGTCCCGGCAACTTCATATGAGGAGTCTTTGCAAGTGGGGCCAGGAGGATCAGAGCTGATGTGATCTGCAGAAGCCGGTCTGAGAGACCGGGTGTGGTTGATGTGGTGTGGTTAGGGAAGTGTGCCAGGCTAGATGGAAGCCAGTGATTTGGAGAAGTTTCAGAGAACCCAGGCAGTCGCCATAGAGTCTGCTGGAGTTGAACTGGGATGCAGGTGGCAGGTAAAGTAGCCAGGCACGTGGCTTCTGGGGTTAGCTGGCCAGGGGAAGTTCTGTCTGAGGAAACTGGGTGTAGAGAGCTGTGTCCTAGCTGAACCAGCTTTAAATTGTCTCCCATGTTCAACTAGGTTTTCCTGGCAACTGGGGGTGGGGGTGGGAAGCTGGATTAGAATAGAGGAGGGGAAAGATAGCCAGGATGGGGGAGTCCTTGCCCCCATCCCTCCCTTCTATGGGTTCTCTGCCTGCACTTGAGGGACACCATTAGAGCTGTTCTGAGTCTCTGAGGTGGCTAGGAATTTGGGATCCCGAGTGTGTCCCCTGCAGCCTTTCCCTGGCACCCCTTAACTAGGCTGGAAGGGCTCCCAGAAGCCAGCCAGGCAGCTAATTCTCTTTTGCCTTTGTCCAAGTGCATGCAGGACTGAGCCTGGAATTTGTACTGGGGGTACTGAGGAGGACGCTTTGGTTTGGTTGCTATAGTTACCAGGGCAGCAGGGAGCCCCACCTGTGGTATTCCCTCTGCCTGCCCACGGTGCAGGAGGGAGAATGGGCATAGTAAAGGCCCCATTTTATAGGTAGGAGACCAAATAAAGGTCAGAGAAGGAAGGAAACTAGAATCTGGGTACGTAGGGCAAATGAAGGTAGAGAAAACAGGCAGCTCCAGGCCATCTGCACATTAAGGGCATGAGGTTCTGGGCTGTGCACTTTGGGTTTGTCACACCAGTACTACACAGATGCCCATGACAGCTGCAGAGATGTTTGACATAGACTAGGACACATATCACAACAGGACAGGTGCCACAGGCACAGGTCAGGTCTCCCTGGGAAGTTATTGGTAAACTTCATGATGAACCTACCATGTATGGCCATACACACAGCACATGCCTGCATACACCAGCTGTGTACACAGCAGAAGATGCACTGACATTCATGTGCTCACACAGGACTGTTCATGCACAGGGACTATAAGGCAGGCTGCCATCGTATCACAAGGGAATACCATGTCCAGTATGGACTCTCAGGCCTGCCATTTTTCCATGACTTCTGTGTGCAGAGCCTATCTCCAGGAATCCTGAAAGCTGGAGTGGGGGCCCTACAAATACCAGTACCCAGGGCTGACCGAGGGAATGGAGATGCCGGGGACTTTATGACTTGAAAGCTAATTTTTACCCCAGAGGAGATATAAGTTTTGGAGTCTCAGGACCAGACCAGATGTCCACTCCTGCCAGGCCCTGAGCTGGGGCCCTCCATCCCAGCCACTCTGTAGCAGAAGACTGCTGGTTGCTATGGAGAGGATGAGGCATCCTGGAGTACAAAGGGACACACACATTGGTTGTTCCCACCCCTTCCCTGAACACCCAGGGAGCACAGTGCACAAAGGGGCAGCTAGTCTTCCCCAAACATGGCCACTCTTCCAACTTGAGGGCTGGGGCATAGAGGAGAGAAGCAGGGATGTCACATACTTCCAACCAATGAGGGGGGGGGGTCTGCTGGCTACTGCGTGCTTGCCTACAGCAAAGGTTTGCTGGTGGCTGAGTCACATCACCCATTATTTGGAGAGTATTTGGTCCTCTCAGTAGCCAGTGAAGCTGTCTCTGTACCCTCTGTTTACAGAGCAGGTAAATGAAGCTCAGAGTGTTAACATCTTGTCCAGGCTCACCAGGGCTGGATCTGCTTGGGCCAGAATCACAGGAGGCACTTTAGCTGGTTGGTTATGGGTCGTGTGTGTGTGTGTGTGTGTGTGTGTGTGTGTGTGTGTGTGTGTGTGTCTCAGTGCTCTCCCTCCATTTTTACATGACTTCTGAGGATCAAACTCAGGTTATCAGTCCTCCACAGCAAGCACCTTTACCTGAAGAGACATTGTGCTTGTGCCCTCAAGAGAATTTTACATGGAAGCACAATACTAGTTATTAGGAAAACTGTCCACAGCAGCCAGTGCAAATGGCAGGTCTGAACCATCCCTGCTTGTGTTCTCAGAGCCTGAGACCAGTGACTAGCAACTCCAGTATACACTGGTGAGTGCTGGGCACTGCATAGGAACACCTATACTCACCAGACTAAATTATGCCTTTTGGCCTTGAGTGAACATCTCTGAAAAAGTGTACCCAAGCTTCCCTGGGGTGTCTTTGCCTTTTTCTGATAAGTGAGTCTTGAGTGTTAGTGACCCCTTCCTGCATTGTACCCCTTGAGGCTCTGTGCTGGCAGTTTTACATCACCTTGTCACAAGCTTGAGTCATCAGAAGAGGGAGCATCAATTGAGAAGAGGGGTCCGTCAGACTGGGACCCCTCTAAGTGAGTCTTTAGGGCATTTTCTTAATTAATAGTTAAATGGTTAAGGAGCCCAGGTCTATAAGAAAGCAGACTGAGCAAGCTATGTGGAACAGACCAATGAACGGCCTTCCTCCATGACTTCCATATCAGCTCCTGCCTCCAGGTTCCTGCCCTGTTTAAGTTCCTGTCCTGGCTTCTTCAGTGATGAACATGTATGAACATGCAAGCTGAATATGCCCTTTCCTCCCCAGCTTGCTTTGGTCATGGTGTTTCATGGCAGAGAAAGTAAGTGAACTCAGATAGTGTAGGACTTTCTAAGCCAGACTGAAGCCAACTGCTAAGTTCAGGGTGCACAGGGTGCTGCGCTGCAGCCCAGGGCTTCTTTTGCATATGCTAGGCAAGTGTTGTACCAAGGGAGCCACAAACCATTCCCAGAACTCTAGAGACTCCTCTGGTAAGGCGGGGAGGGACTGGGGACACATTAGGATCACAATAGTTGGGCCTGGAATTTCACAAGCTTCTGAAGATGAAAGTTTTCAGTCTCTTGATGATGAGAAGTAGTTGGTTTTCTTAACAGTCACTTTTTTCTACCTAGAACACAGCGATCACGGGATGAATGCATACTTTCCCTCATGTTCTCCTCAGGGTAGGGCAGGGCGCAGGTCTAAGGAAAGAGCCAGTATCCCACGGCTGTGTCTGTTAATCAATCCTCTGCCAGGTCAGCCCAGGCAGTCTGAGAGGTCAGGAGGGATTTGTAAAGATAAGCACTGGCCTCTTGTTGCCCTGGCGACAGACTCCGCCCCTACAGCTAGGCTCTAGGGAGAGCCTGTCCCCTCCCCTGTTCAATCCACTCTCTGGGCTCACTGTGGGGTGGTGGGGCCACCCTGGAGTGCGGTGGGACTGGAAGTGAGTATCTCTGGATTGTGAAAAGGCAGATAACACTGTTGACACCACAGGTATTTAGGCAGTGAATGAAGGTCCCGGCTGCCCCTGGTCTGGGCCTCTTGCACTCTTCTGCCCAGTTCCTCTAGAGAAGGTTTTTCTAACTGTGGGGCTCGGCTCTGCCTAGCAGGGAGTTCTCAGTGTAGCGGCCCCCCCCCCCCCGTTGGGATCTGGGAGGACCCATAGAGGAACAAAGCTCCTTCCCCTGATGCTGTAACTATTAACATAGAAGGCTCCAGCTAGGGGCCAAACTCCAGGTTGGGGTGAGGGGATGGAAACCTGTGTGGAGCTGTTGCGAGGACCCTGTGGCTGGAGCTTCATACTGGTGGCGCTTTAGGCTCTGCAGATCTCTGTGAGTTCTAGGCCAGCCTGGTCTACAGAGCTATTTCTAGAACAGCCAGGGTTGTTACACAGAGAAACCCTGTCTCGAAAACAATAAGGCATTACAACCACTGTCCTCTGAGGCCTTTTGCGCCAAGGGTTCCTGGCTATCATGGCTCACTGGATGTCAAGTCTCCTCACAACCCTGAATCTGTCTGATGCTTCAAATCATGCTTCTTCTTCTTCTTCTTCTTTTTTTTTTTCCCTAAAGGTGCTCCATCCACTTTCCACTGCACCCGCACTGACTTTCCCAGTCTGATCAGTCGCAGGAGCAGCACAAGGTTCACCACTGCTCATAAGCCCTCAGAGTGGCCCAGGCTCCCTCTTTCCCCAGCCCACATGTTCAGGCTTGGCAGAGGCCTGGGAATGGATACTTGTGCTGGAACGGTTGTGAGCAGAGTGTCCTCTTAGCCAGAAAGTATCTCTGACTCCAGAACCTGATCACCTGCCTGGCTCTGATAGGTGCTAAGCCCCAGTGTGCAAGGAGGAACAAGTGTCTCAAGTCTGGCACTTGAGACAGACAGCACTGTGTAGCCATATCTCCGTGGGTCTACTGTCCCCATGGCTTGCTGCCCTCCATCTTGGGCTGCTGAGAAGGTAGGGGATCTGGCCAGCAGCCACCCTGCCCCATGGAATGCGGATGATGCCTGACAGGCTGCCAACCTTATCTGGAGGGAGGGGAGATCTTCATTGAGTTGGGGAGGGGAAGGTGGAGAGCCTGATGCTCATTGCTCAGGTCTGGTTAGTGTCTGCTTGACAACCTTGGGGGAGGGTAGATCCTGGAACTCCAGGTGGGGAGGGGGTAGAAGGGCTCACATTTTGTTTGGCATCTGAGACTTTGAATCCTTCTGCCACCAGAAAGGAGGATGGTGTTTACCTAAGGTCTTACCATAGCTCTTGGTTCTCTGAGCTGGGATTTGAACCTGTTCAAAGGAACAAGGCTCTCTACAATTGGCTTCTAAATCAACACAGGGTACTCCAAATGGCTCGGGTATTCAGTGAGTAGGTCAAGGTCATCATACTGTTTTGTCTTGGGTACTTGTGCCAGGTATTGGCTTTTGGCGAATGGAGTGAGTGCTAGGGATCCTCTAGGGGTCCCAGGCAAGGAGAAGGGAGGCTGGACCAGAGTGGGTGGCAGTAAGAGAAACTGAGGCAGGCCCTGCCTTTCAAGTCCATTCTTTGAGGTCAAACAACATCTCAGGTTTCAGCCAGGGGTGGAGTTACTAGACCCCAGTGGGGGCTTGTGGGGGGATAGAAGCTGTCCCCTTCTTTGTCTCCTCCACCCCACTTCAGGCTGCTGACAGGACACAGGTCTGCAGAATGGAAAGGCCTGTCCCGACTCCCTGGTCAGTGGGTCCAACCTGGCATTGAGGTCTGTTCCTTGTGAACTTACTGTGTAACATCAGCAAGGCTTACTTCCTTGAGCTTCTGTTGCTTGTCTATATAATGAACACAAGACATTCCAAGCTTCCTGGGGTGCTGCAGGGGTGACCAGAAAGCAGCTTGGGTACTATCTGTACTGTTATCACATGGTAGCCACTCATTCTGTCCTCTGTCCCTGCTCTCTAAATACAATTAAGACCTGCCTGGGCCTGGGCGTGTAGCTCAGTCTGCCGAGTGGTTGCCTTTCACTCAGGAAGCCTGGGGATTTGATTTCCCAGCACTCTATCAAATCCCAGCATTTGAGAGGTGTGGGGGGTGGGGTGGGGGGGAGGATCAGACATTTAAGGTCATCCTTGGAGACATAGCAAGTTCCAGGCTGGATTGGACTACAGAAGAGTGCTTCTAAAAATAAGCACAAAATAGTAAATAAAACCTCGGTGGAGGGTGTAGGTATGTGCCATTCATGATCAGCTTCTAGATGTGCACACAGGGACAGACCTGTAGTACCTTTGGGTTTGTTGCTAACAATGGGGGAAGGGTGCTTTGTGCAGACCCTGCCTACATTGCCAAATTGTTTTCTTTTTTTTCCTACAGGGCTGGTTCCTTCAGAGACATCAAGTGCCTGTGCCTCAGACCCTTGTGTTCCTGGGACCAAGTGCCAGGCTACAGAAAGTGGTAGTTACACCTGTGAGCCTGTAGAGCTTGGAGGCTGTGCTACTCAGCCATGCCACCATGGTGCACTGTGTATGCCCCAGGATTCGGATCCTGACAGCTTCCGCTGCTACTGTGTGCCTGGCTTCCAGGGACCCTACTGTGACCTGGACATCGATGAGTGTGCATCCCAGCCCTGCCACCATGGGGCCACCTGCCACAACTTGGCAGATCACTTTGAGTGCTACTGCCCCCTAGGCTATGCAGGTAATGGGACAGGTCACCTCGAAGGGCTGGAACATGGACCCCATCAGCTACTTATAGTGAGAGCATCCCTGTTTGCCACTGGCTCAAGTCTAGAGATGCCTCAGGCTGGCTAGCAATTTTAGAGCCCACTCTTGGGCTGGCTGCTCAGCTGATGTTTCTTGGGCTAATCTGGCAGGTAGGATCAGTGTGTGTATATGTTTGGGTGTTGGTATGGAGCCTGGCACATATAAAGTAACTGACAAATGTTGCTTTTGTCTCTGCCACAGTTGGAGACAGAGAATGATCCTGAGGCAACCCTGGCAAGGTACACCTGCCTGGTTTGGCTTTCATGATGATGCCCAGATGGTATCTCTATTATTTCCTCAAGCTAGACCAGTCAAGCTGCCATGTAGACCCTGTAGGACTCACCTGATGGACCCTGGTATAGCTCAGGATGTAATGCAGACTTCTGTCTTCTAGGCATAATGAAGCAGGATCCATTTCTGTCTGTGATGGGGATGTGTCCCTATCTATCCTTGTTGCCTAGAGTAGAATAATGGAGACACAGGTGCCCAGAAGCATGGCTGGCATGGACACACACAGCTCTCTCTCACCCCAGTCCCTTCCTGCTTCCACTCCTGGCCTCTGGAGCTGCCTGACATCAGGAGGGATAGTAGAGCTGAGGACAGGTCTTCAAAGGATGGTGTTTAATTTAGCACAGTCTGGAGTCTATAGTATAGACAGTAGCATTTCTGCCCTGAGTTTGGACACCACATTCAAACTGGAGGGTGGTTTGAAGTCCCCTCTGGGCAAATGGTATAGCCTAGGGACCAAGTTCTAGGAAGGACATAGAGGGATGAAATGGCACACTGGGTCCTGGCATCTATCTGTTTCAGTGTCTATTTGTGTGGCTGAGACTGTGGGTTCCAGCTATATGCATGCATATGTAGCTCTAAGGGCCTCCTGAGCACCTGCTGGTATCATGTCTGTGCATGCTTCTGTGGGAATCGTGTGTGTCAGCAGTTATGTGAGCATGTGCAGGATGCCAGTGAATGTGATGTGAGCAGGCAGCTTTGTGTGACTCATTTTTCTCCTGCTCAGAGCAGGATGGGGGAGTTGGGATTCCAGGCAGCCTGGTCCTGGCTCTCCCTGGCACAGAGGGTGGGAGTGGGACTGAAGGGTCATGGGAAGAAGGTGTCCTGAGGTTTGCTGGCTGGGAAGTAGAGAGGGCTCCAGCTGGAAGCAGCTGGCTCTTTAGCCCCCATGACAAAACCTTAGGTGGCAGGAGAGGGGCCATGCAAATCTACACTGACAGACATGTCTCCTAAACCCCACACCTGGAGATTCTTCACCTCCCTCTGTCTCCACCTCAATCCTGGGGAGGGCTGACTTGTACTCAGGGAATTCTTGGGTGAAGCCAGGGGCTTGTAGTATTAAAGCCAAGGCAGGACAGGAGTTAGTAACCCTGCACCAGCAGGTCCTGTCCTGTCTAGAGTGCCCTGTTTTGTGGGCTCCCTTCTTATGCCTTCTCAAGGCTGCACCGAGCGGCTTTATTCTCATTGCTGTGGTTAAACACTTGACAAGAAGGAAGGGAACACTCTGGCTCTTGGTGCCAAAGGCTTGGCAGAAGCAGCATGAGCCAGTCCCCCAGATGCTGCTGCTTAGCTTGCTTTCCTCTGATCTGTTTTAATTCAGTCCAGGATCCCCACCTTCCTCCTCAGTTGAACCCTCTGCTAAACTCCTTACAGATGCAGCCAGACGTGTGTCTCCCAGATGATTCCAAGTCTGGTTAAGGTGACCACAAAGATTGACTTTTTTTTTTTTAAAGATTTTTATTTATGTGTATGAGGTACTAGAAAAGAGACTGGGGAGGGGGGAATGCTAGGGATAATATCCTCATGAAAGCCTGACCAGGCAGGCTTACTCTTCCAGGGCAAGTGTGAACTGCTTAAGGTGGGTACTGGGAAGGGAACTCTGGTCCTCTGGAAGGGCAGGAAGTACTCTTTATGGCTGAACAATCTCTCCAGGCCCAAAGCCTGACCAGTCCTCATGAGTAGGAGTCTGATGGAGTACTTGATGTTCTCATGCCTCTCACCTCTGTCCTCCACTCTCCTCGGGTTCTGCCTGTCTCTATCCTTCCCCAGGGCATTGTGCCCCTGCCACTAGAGAGAAGGATGCCACCAACTGTCACCTGCCTGCCTTGAGTCTTCAAAAATGTTTCTGAAAACATTTTTCCCTCACTTTCTTGTTTACTCTCTTGTTGAAGTCATCAATATTTAAACACCAGCTCTTTCCAGGTCTTCCTGCTGTGAGGCCAAGGAGGATAAGGAGGGTGTTCTTATCCAGCAGCACCTCCTCTGAGCCACCAGCATCCAGGTAACTGCAGCACGTTGGTACTGCTGGCTAGTCCCCTATCGCCCCTCTAGATGTGGTTCCCATGTCTTCTGCCCATGTCCAGGCGTGACCTGCGAGGAGGAGGTGGATGAGTGCTCGTCAGTGCCTTGCTTGCACGGAGGCTCATGCCTGGACGGCGTGGGCTCCTACCGCTGCGTGTGTGCGCTGGGTTACGCAGGCGCTAGCTGCCAGCTGGACGTGGACGAGTGCCAGAGCCAGCCGTGCGCACACGGAGGTGTGTGCCATGACCTGGTTAACGGGTGAGCCCTCGGTGGGGTGACCTGGCTGTGGGGAGGTAGGCTGCGGGACAGGAGCTAGCTCAGCTCCCGCCTCACCCATGCCAGTTTCCAGTGTGACTGCGCAGACACTGGCTATGAAGGTGCTCGCTGCCAGCAAGAGGTGCTAGAGTGCTCGTCGGCGCCCTGTGAGCACAACGCATCCTGCCTCGATGGCCTCCGGAGCTTCCGCTGCCTCTGCTGGCCAGGTATGTGTGCGTATCTGCACCTGACTGCTTCACCCCCTACCCTCCTCGTGTGTGTGTGTGTGTGTGTGTGTGTGTGTGTGTGTGTGTGTGTTGAGGGGGTCAATGCAGGTGCAAAGCCATGTGCATGCAAAGCCATGTGCATGCATGAGAATTGTCTGGGCCCTCTGTCCTCTGAGACCAGCACATGCGTGAGTCTCAGTATCCTGATCTGCAAACAGGGCTGCTGACAGTACCTGTCCTTTAGGATGTAGAGAAAAGTGAAGGCGTACCTGTCACACAAGAAGCGCGTGTCTTAGTACACAGTATTCATAGCAATTAGTAGCAGGCCATCACTGCCTCTACTGCCCTCTGTCGGCCAGCATTCGCATCCTGGGCTTGTGTCTCTTTCTGTCTCTGACCTTGAGTTGGCTTGGGTCAACGAGGGGAGCTGCCTGGATACTTCCTTCCTTCCTTCCTTCCTTCCTTCCTTTCTTTCTTAAGATTTATTTATTTATTATATATACAGTGTACAGATAAGGGTACCAGATGTCACCATAGGTGGTTATGAGCCACCATGTGGGTGCTAGGAATTGAACTCAGGACCTCTGGAAGAACAGTCAGTGCTCTTAACCTCTGAGCCATCTCTCCAGTCTTACTTCCTGTTTCTGGATGTCTTCACGTATGCCCCAGGTTTCAGCGGAGAGCGGTGCGAAGTGGATGAGGATGAGTGTGCATCGGATCCCTGTCAGAACGGGGGCAGATGCTTGCAACGTTCCGACCCAGCCTTGTATGGGGATGTCCAGGCCACCTTCCCGGGAGCCTTCAGCTTCAGCCATGCTGCTGGCTTCCTTTGCACTTGTCCTCTGGGCTTTGCTGGTGAGCACTCAGTCAGGGTCCAGACACCCAAGGATGGATCTAGTCTGGCCCATGGCCTGGCCCTGACAGGTGTCTCCGTGACTGACAGGGCTTGTGTCTGTGTCCGACCCTGGGTTGGCTTGGGTCATCAAGGGGAGCTGCCTCTCTTTCTCTCTGGGACTCAATCTGCCCAAGGTAAAATGGACCCTTTTGGTTTTTGTCTGCCTCTGAGGGTGCAGGCAGCAGTCATGGCTGATTGTTTTATAGGGGATGACTGCAGCGTGGATGTGGACGAATGTGCCTCAGGACCATGCCTCAATGGTGGTAGCTGCCAGGATCTGCCCAATGGTTTCCAGTGCCACTGCCGAGATAGATACACAGGTACACAGGTGGTGCGGGTCTGGCATGGAGGCGAGGCTGGGTGTTATGTCCCGTCTGGCTGAATGGGAATTGATGCATACAGGAAATGAGGCTGGAGGTGGTTGTGGTGGGACAGGTGACAGCTGGGGGTGTGGGCTGAAGAGGAACCCCAGTTTAGTTTGGAAGGGGATGAACTGGTCACTTTGAGTATAGTCAGGAGGGAAGCATGGATGGGTGGTTTCAAGGCTGCCAGATGAGCTCTTGTCCTGGGAGTGTTGGCTGATGGTTGGTTGGATGGGGACTTCAGCCCTGGAGATACTGAATGTCAGGGAGCCAGGGCCAGCCTGGGGGACCAGGGACTAACCCAAGAGAGGGGCCTGAACTGAAGTCAGGATTGGGGTTCATGTACAGATGTCTAGTGGCTGAGGCTGCAGGCTTTCTGGGAGAAACAGCGGAGTGATGACCAGGAAGCTGGTCTCTGAACTCTGCTATCAAATCAAAGGGGGACAGAACTTCAGCCAAAAGGGAAGAGTCAGAAGTGTGCACAGGCGCCTGCTGTCCAAAGGACATGGCTGCTTCGTGGGATCTGTGCCTTCTGTCAGTGGCTGCAGTGTGAAAGCTCTCCCTGCAAACACAGGGGCACCCATGAACCCAGAAATTGCACACAGGCTTCCCCTCTCTATTGTCCCTGCCTCCACTGGAATGCGGTGGCACTCCCCCACAGGCCAGCATTCCTGCCTAGCTCTAGCTCCTTTCCCTGCAGGTCCCTGGAGGCAAGTTACTTTGCTTTTTGGGAAGGGGTTGGAGATACATTCCCTCCTTTCTATCTTGACCACTCAAAGATATTAGAGCTTGCCAGGTGTGGTGGCACATGCCTTTACTCCTACCACTTGGGAGACAGAGGCAGGCAGATCTCTGTGAGTTCAAGGCCAGTCTCATCTATGGAGCTAGTTCCAGGACAGCCAGGTCTGTTTCACAGAGAAATCTTGTCTCCAAAACCCCCAAACAATAACAAACAAAGAAGATATCAAGAGCCCCATGCCCCCATGTTCTTACTGTCTGCCTGAGTCCCTCACTCCTGCATCCCCCAGTGGTCCACTCCTCCATAGTCTCACAAGGCAGGGTTTACTATCCCAGATATGGCAATGAAGCCTGGAGAGGGCTGTTTATGCAGTGTTTGTGGGAAACCAGCTCCTTCCAGTTAAACAGTTAGTGGGTGACCCGGAGGAGCTCTCTGAGTTCAGAGTTCTAGAGAGGCAACAGAAGGCTCTGGTGGGGGAGGTCCACCTAAACTTCTGAGTTGTCTGGAAGGAGGCTGGTGTGCCAGGCTGAGAGCTTCCCTCCTAAACCTTGGTGCATGGGTCCTGGGTCCCTCTCTGGGGAGCCTCCTAGCAGGTAGGAGGGCTGGGGCCTCCCAAAGGGAGAGTTTACAGCTATGCCTGTTGATTGTGAGGAGGAAGTTGTATCTGTGTGGGCTGACCGATCCTGGCTGACTCTTCTGGGCCTCGGTCACTCCAGCTGAGGTGTGGGGGTAAGGATGACCTTGGCTTATGCTGTGGAGGCTCTGGCTGAACGGGGATTGCACTAACAGCCTTTTAATCCTGGAGGAGGGTCAAGGAGGAAGAGGGGTGGCACCTTTCCAGGCAACGTGGGAACTGTTGGGCAGTCTCTAGGACAGAGGGACTGAGGAGTGGGCCCTGGGGGTGCTCTGTGTGCTCCAAGTGTATCATTCACTATGACTCGTCCCCATGTTTAAAGCCTATACCAGGCCCTTTCACTGGGTGCCAAGGACAGATTCAGGCTCCAGAGGAAAACAGCTGGGTAAACAGATGTTCTCAGCACACATCCTTAGTAGTAGTGGAGTATGTCAGGGGTGAGGGAGGAAAAGCTCTGGGCCCTCTGAGGGCTTTTGTAGGATGAAAAGGAGTTGGAAAATAGTAAGGGAAGTTGAGGCAAGACTTTCCAGAAAAACACTCAGAGTAAGATCACGCTCACGTTAAAAAAGCTGGCAAGAGGAACGGGGTAGAAGATGGAGTCAGGGAGCTTGGGCAGCTGAGCAAACGGCATGGAGACATGACCAGGAAAGAGGACCCTGAGGGATCTGTTTATAGGTGCCGAGATCAGTGTCACCAAGAGTCATGTGAGTTCTGATTGGAGGCTGTGGCTCTGGCCTGGTGTACCGACTTTTGACTGATCTCTCCCCTTAGGCCTGACATGTCAGGAGGATGTCAATGAATGCCAGTCAGAACCCTGCTTACATGGTGGAACCTGCATCAGCACTGCAGTAGGCTTCACCTGCCAGTGCCCGGAGGCCTGGGGTGGACATGACTGTTCTGTGCAGCTCACAGGCTGTCAGGGCCACACTTGCCCACGTGTGGCCACCTGCATCCCCACTTTCAAGTCTGGGCTCCACGGTTATGCCTGCCACTGTCCACCTGGGACCTATGGGCCTTTCTGTGCTCAGAATACCACCTTCTCGGTCATCTCCGGGAGTTCTGTGTGGGGACTGGTACCAGCTGGCAACTCTCTGGGTCTGCTACTGAGGTTTCGTACCACACTGCCTGCTGGGGCCCTGGCCACTCTCAAGGATACTCAAGACAGCTTGGAGCTGGTACTGGTGAGGGCCACATTGCAAGCCACACTCCACAGACATGACACTGCTGTGCTTGTTCTTACACTGCCAGATCTAGCCTTAAATGATGGCCAATGGCACCAGGTAGAGGTGGCACTCCACCTGGGAGCTCTGGAGCTGCGGCTCTGGCATGAGGGCTGCCCTGGCCAGCTCTGTGTGGTCTCTGGTCCTGTGGCTCCAGGTCCCACAGCTTCAGTGGCCTCTGGGCGTCCTGAAGCCTACTCCATCCATTTGGGTGGCTGGACCTTTGCAGGCTGCTTCCAGGATGTGCGTGTGGAGGGACACCTGCTGTTGCCTCAGGAGCTCAATGGAAATGTGCTCCAGGGTTGCAAGCACAGGGAACCATGCCAATCTGTGCCCTGTGCCAATGGAGGAGCCTGTGTGGACCTGTGGACTCACTTCCGCTGTGAATGCCCAAGACCTTACCGTGGGCCTACATGCACTGATGGTGAGGGGTCAGCAGGTGGGGAGGTAGCATCTATGCTGGGCCCCTAACCTGCTGGCCTCACCTCAGTACTGTTTCTCCCTGCAGAGGTTCCTGCTGCCACCTTTGGCTTGCGTGGTACCATGAGCTCAGTCTCCTTTCTGCTCCACCAGCTGCTAGGCCCAAACCTCACTGTGTCATTTTTTCTCCGCACTCGGGAGCCTGCTGGCCTTCTACTCCAGTTTGTCAATGATTCAGTGGCTAGCCTAACTGTGTCCCTGAGTGAGGGCCAGATTCGGACTGAGGTGCTGGGTCATCCTGCTATGATTCTCCCTGGACGCTGGGATGATGGACTCCACCACTTGGTGATGCTCAGTTTTGGTCCTGACCAGCTGCAGGACCTGGGCCAGCAGCTGTTTGTGGGTGGAAAGCTCTACCCTGATGATACCCAGCCCTGGGGTGGGCCCTTCCGAGGCTGTCTCCAGGACCTACAACTCAACGGCATCCATCTCCCCTTCTTCTCTTCACCGATGGAGAATTTAAGTTGGCCCCGTGAACTGGATGTTGGTCAGTCCTCTAACATCACCCAGGGCTGTGTCTCTGAGGACATGTGCATTGTGAGTGCCTGGAAGCGGGTCCTTAGATAGGATTTGTGTTATGACATAGGGCAGACTGAGGCTCAAACAGCCACACAACCTGCTCACAATCCTGTCATTGGAGTCGCAGAGTATGCATATTTCCTCCCTGTCCAGTTGTTCTTTCCTTCCAGTGGTCTCATAGTCCTATTTGTATCAGTCTGTGATGACACCCTGACCTAGACAGAGGATGGACCTTAGCCTTTCTACAGTTGCTGCTTGTGGGAAAGAGGCAGGGAGGGTTGTGTGTAGAGCAACAGCTGTGTAGCGCAGTGTGAACTAGGCTAGCCTCTTTACTGCCTCGGCCCTCACACTAAGTGGCGTCACCTCTGTTGGCCTAGTTTCCCATCTGTAATGTAGGGGTGACAGTGAAGTGTCCATAGGGGTGGGGCGCTGCTTTCCTGAATCCTGATTGGTATCCTGACTCTTCCTTAGCCCAATCCCTGTTTCAACGGTGGAACTTGCCATGTCACCTGGAATGATTTCTACTGTACTTGCTCTGACAACTTCACAGGGCCCACCTGTGCCCAGCAGCTGTGGTGCCCCAGCCACCCTTGCCTTCCACCTGCTACCTGTGAGGAGGTTCCAGATGGCTTTGTGTGTGAGTGTGGGTGCTGGACACTGAAGATGGTTAGATCCCTTGGACTTATGGGGTGTTGGGCTGTGGATCAGGAATGCCAAGAACAGTGCTGGGCTACTGCATTCTGAGGGACAGAGAGGGGTTTCCAAGGCAACTTCAAGAGAGCCACAGGAGAGGAACAGTAGGAAGGGGAGGGGCATGTGTGAGGTTTTGAGGTTCTTGAGGACAGCAGAAACACACAAGTTTAGGAAGATGCTGTTGGAGATGAATTGAGAAGTTGGTGGGGATTTGAAGCCCAGCTCAGAGACCAAGTTGCTCAGGCTAGTTTTGGACTCACTATGTAGCAAAGGGTGATCTTGAACTTGTGATTGTTCTGCCTCAACTTCTGCAGTTCAGGGACTTCAGGTGTGGAGTCCCACACCCAATTTGTGGGGTGCCAGGGATAAAACACAGGGCATTCTACATGCTAGGCATTCTATCAGCTGAGCTACATTGCCAGCCTTACAGAGGGTTGTAAATGGGAGAGGGATGTGATGGACACGCACCTGGACACGGTGAAGAGCGAGCCTCCTTCAGAGGAGTTAATATGGATGTGTCTTAGGCTTTCAGGGTAGCAGGTGTTGTGGTCTCCTTAGGATTGCCCTGGAACTGACTCCCTCCAGGTGGATTATGCATAAGGGGTAGAAAAGGGAGGCTTCAGTTTCTGAGATCAGGTGACAGGCCCTGATCAGCAGTTATGGACAGTGGACCCTACCACCTGCACTCCTCGGGGCGGGTGGTGTGAGAAGGCTGGCAGGTCATTTTCCAGTGGCTCTAACTCTCTTGGCAGGTGTGGCTGAGACTACATTCCGCGAGGGTCCTCCTGCTGTGTTCAGCGGCCACAGCGTGTCTTGGGAGAGGGCACTGAGTGTGCTCACCCTGGCCTTCCGCACTCGCGATCTCGAGGGTGGGCTGTTGCGTGCCAACGAGGGCGCCCACTCGGGTATCTGGCTAGCGGTGCGCAACGGCTCGCTGACAGCGGATGTGGCAGGCTCGGTTCTACCTGCCCCGGGGCCGCGGGTGGCCGATGGCGCCTGGCACCGCGTACGTCTGGCACGGGAGCTTCCACAGGCCACTGCTTCGCGCTGGCTGCTGTGGCTTGATGGAGCTGCGACGCCCATGGCTTTGCAGGGTCTGGGCGGCGACCTGGGCTTCCTGCAGGGCCCGGACGCCGTGCGCGTGCTGCTGGCTGAGAACTTCACAGGCTGCCTGGGCCGTGTGGCCTTGGGTGGCCTCCCGTTACCGCTGGCGCTGCCGCGACCCGGCGCCATAATCGGAGCACGCGAACACTTTGTGGCCTGGCCCGGGTCGCCAGCCATGCGCCTCGGTTGCCACGGTGCGCCCGTATGCTCGTCCTCGCCCTGCCTGCACGGCGGTACCTGCCAAGACCTCTTCGATGTCTTTGTCTGCATCTGCCGCTCGTCCTGGGAGGGACCTCGCTGCGAGGCCCGCGCGGATCCATGTCGCTCCTCGCCCTGTGTCCGGGGCCAATGCCGTGCACGCCCCGATGGTCGCTTCGAGTGTCGCTGCCTTCCTGGCTTCACCGGCCTGCGCTGCAGGTGCGGGTGGCAGGGGATCCACCGTTGGCACCATTGTGGCCATGGGCAGAGGAGTGGAGGGATGAGTTCTCCTTAGACTCTTGGGAAATGGGAAACCCACTTCCGTTTGATGCTCATAAAGATGAAATACAGGCTAAATTTGAATTCAGAACATAGTGCTTTGAAGGCAGAAATAACTAGAGGCATGACTTTTGGGCTTTGAAGCAAGCTGCCCTTAATGACGTTGCCCTTGTGTGCATCCTTAGGGCCATAGCCTTTGCAACTCTCCCTATTACCTCCTGGGTTCAGAGATGCCCTCTCCTCAAGAAGCTTAGGAACTGTTTTGTCCTGCCCTTTAATTTCAGCATGGATCAAAGGCCTTAGCTCCTATGGGATGGGGAAGCAGCACAACTGACAGCCCTGTGTTTCTCTGCTGTAGAAGATGTGCCTGCATTTCCCCACATGACAGCACTGTGGCCAGCTCCCAGCACCCCACCTCCAGCTAGCCTTGCACTTTCTCTGCAGGTTGCCTGTTCTGCCTCAGGGATGTAACCCCAACTCCACCTGCAAGAATGGCACCCTTTGTGAAGGTGGTCCCTTAGGTACCAACTGCAGTTGCCAGGAAGGCCTTGTTGGCTTAAGGTGGGTCTGGGGACTAGGGTTCTGGGAAGTTGACTGGGAAGTTGGCCCTGGATTTCGCAGCCTGGGCAATGGAAATGGGGTCCTCCCGTGTCACCCATCACTGTCTTCAGTGCCGATGACCCCCACTGCCACTTAGTTCTTCTGGGACTTCTAAGACCATTATGTTTTAGTCAGATGCCAGTAGGACAGTAGTTGCCTAGCCAGTGCCCCCCTCTCCCTCTCTCCCTCCGCTCCTCTCTTTCTTTTAGACAGGGTTTCCTCCGTGTAGCCCTGGCTGTCCTGGAACTCATTCTGTTGCTGGCCTCAGACTCAGAGATTCCCTGTCTCTGCTTCCCAAGTGCTGGGATTAAAGGTGTGTCAAAATGTGACTTCTGAATCTCCAAGAGGTGCAGTTGGATCCATCCCTGCCACATGCTCTTTCTCATTGTCATGGAGTAGGAGTTCTTTTTAGTCATGAACACTGGGCCCAAGGGGAGTGGGTAGGTGATGGAAATTGTCTTCAGGCCTTGGACACTTGGCAGAGCTGAGCCAGGCTGGAATAGTGGCTGGATAGGCTTTGATGCTTGGGTGGAAGGGGTAGAAATTGGCGTTCTCAGCCCCTGTCTCTTTCAGGTGTCAGAGTCCTGACCTACACTGTGAAGTCAACCCTTGTTTGAATGGGGGCACCTGCCGGGCAGCCAGTGGCATATTTGAATGTACTTGCAATGCAGGATTCTCTGGCCAGTTCTGTGAAGTGGTGGTGAGTAGTACCCGGGGGGGGGGGCTGCCAAACCTTTTTGGACCTTAGCAAGAGGATGGTGGACAGGGAGGATATGGTTCTTGTGGACTTGGCACTGGTAAGCTTTGCTGAGCTCAGGTGGGGGGGGACCCCATGTAGGAGGTATTTTCACTTCAGGGAGAGCTTGGGGAACCAAGGCACAGTCTGGGGATTCCTGGTGGTAACAAGGGTAGTGGCAGTAGGGACAGGTTGGGATCTGGGACTGGCTTATGAGCCCACAGGATGGTGGGTCCTGTAGTCTTCTTGGGTTTCAGAGCAGTTTCGGAAGCAGATCAAGCTCAGGCGCCAATGACAAAGGTCTGGGCCTGCAGGAGAGGCTCTGAGACTATGGTGGGCACTGATACAGGATTCTCTGGGAAGGCAGTCTGGTTGTAAGACAGGAGTCCCTCTTGCTTCTGGGACGTGCCCTTTCAAGTTGGACAAAACATGCTTTGTTTCCTCACTATATACCACCCATCCACCCAGGGGAAGGAAATGGCTTTTCAGCTCCTCCTGAAGAGCAGGAGATAGGAAAGTATGAACTTCATAGTTTTGGGGTTCCCTTCTCCAGGCCTGAGTGGTGTGGGAGATGCAAGTGACAGGCAACAGGCTGAGAAGCCTCAAGATGTGGGGAGACCAGTGAGCCTGGATCTCAGGGGCTCTGATTCTGGAACTTAGGAGCTCTAGGCACGAGGAATATTTGATGGGGGCACCATGGGAGTCTGTAACTGGAGATGCTGCCTTCACTCCCAAACCAGGTTCAAGTCTGCCAGACACAGGCTGAGAGCAACCCTGCAAACAGGCTGCCGTAGTGAACTGTGTGTGCTCATCACCAGTGGGCTCAGCTCCACCTAGCTGTGCTTCCTGCTCTTGCTGAACTTCAGCTGATGCTGAATCTGGTGACATTCCTCACCCCACAGGCACTCCTGCATTGTCTACCATCTGCCCCTTAGCATTGGCTCCTGTCTGTCCACCCCAGGAGCTACCTCTCTCGCTGATTCTGAAGTCTACTTCTCTGATCTTCTCTTCCATCTCTTACAGAAAAGCCTGCCTCTGCCTCTGCCATTCCCGATGTTGGAGGTGGCAGTGCCTGCAGCCTGTGCTTGCTTCCTCCTCCTCCTCCTGGGCCTCCTCTCAGGGATCCTGGCTGCCAGAAAGCGTCGTCAGTCTGAAGGCACTTACAGCCCGAGTCAGCAGGAGGTAGCAGGGGCCCGTCTGGAGATGGACAGTGTCCTCAAGGTGCCACCAGAGGAAAGACTTATCTAGGCTAGCCTGGCTGCTGGTGCCATGCCCTGAGAGCCCTACAGGATCACTGCAGAACCTTTGCCTGGAGGCCTAAGGAGACTATTTCCAGAGCTAGGACATCCACAGGATGTGCCCCCATGGCTGGCAACCCTTTCTCCTGTCCATCATGGACTCAGAAAATGGGGAACAACCCAGGGAAGCAGAGTAGGTTGTGGGAATATAAAAGTCTCTGCCCTGCTGGGGTACATGTGGATGCTCATGGTATGACTGACAGGTGTATGTATGTCTCTGTTTTGGGGAGAGGAGAGGGAGGAAGGGATTGAGTGGGAGAGAGAGAGAGACAGAGACAGAGACAGAGAGAGAGAGAGAGAGAGAGAATTTACATGGAGATGGGATGGGTTCATTTGCAGATTGTAGTGTGTGTTGTGACAGGGTTGTGGACATGTCCCGTGTGTCTACATGACTATAGTGGGGTAAGAGATTTCGGGGAAGTGACTGCTTCATGGCTGGAGACAACCTGGATGTCTCTGAGACAGGGGAAGCCCAAGGCTGCATGCGCTCTAGCACTAGATAGGCCAGAGCTTGCCCAAGCACCTAGATTTTGGTCTTGACATCTTGTTCAACCTCTAAGAGAAGCTGGCAAATGGGGGAGGACTCTTGGCTTCCAGAACAAGAGCCATTTGGGGCAGATCTGACTGACAGTGCCATGGCCATACCCCCATGTCTGTAGGGCAGGCCTACAGGAACCAAGGAACTGCTGCCCTGAGCTGTCCTGCCTGCTGTGAGCATCTGCAGATGTGGAGCAGCCTCTCTGCCTACCTCACAGGGCTGTTTGAGGAGCTGAAAGTCAAACAGACAGAAACTTTAGAAGCAGTTAAAACTCCATCTGCCCTTTGGAGTGTTGGAAAGGGTCTCACCTGCTTACAGTTGAAGCAGCTTCCTGGAACCCTGGAAGGCCAGAGGGCAGAAGAATAGAGGTGCTGTTCTCTGTCTCTGGCCTTGCAAGCTCATCACCTTGCAGTTCTGCAGCACAGGCTGACCTATTTTCTGCAGGCCCATTGCCTGTGTATGACTGTTAATCGAGGGAAAGCTGCCAAGGAAGGCCTCTGCGGACGGACATTGAAGCCATTGCACTGGTGCGCAGACTGCAGAAGAATTACATCCTGTGGATACACACTCAAGTGCACTTGACTTATGACCTCGTCCCCAGAGAGAACTGGCCTGGAAGTCTAGCCTCCTTTGACTTGGAGATGTTCCTTTGTCACCCTTGCTTACCAGGTCAGTGCCTCCTAACTGGTGGTCCCATGCATAAATGCCAGGTAACTTTTATACAGGAAGCTTAATGTCTCAAGGTTTCCATTACCTCCAGAAGGCACAGACTTGGGGGCTCAATAGAAGCTTTGATGAGACCCTGGATGCTAAGAGGCCTGCCTGATCCTTACCCTGTAGAGGTGGGACCAACTTGCCCCTAGCTGTCTCTGTGAGTCTTGTGAGAGGGAAGAGGGAATGGGCTCCTGGGCGAACTGTTCCAGTTGCCAGCTCCTAGGATGTTTCCTGTGGAACAACGAAACAGTCCAGCTTCACTTCATTGTCACCACTTGGGGGCCACATGGGAGAAGCTGTTCCTGTGGAGATCTGGGGGAAGGGTAGAACTTGTTCCTTCTTGTAGTCCTGCTCACCTGCCTATCCCCAGTTCCCTCCCTTGGAGGAAGGAGCAAGTGGCTTAGAACCCAAGTGGGCATTGGCTGGGAGTATGGTGGCCTATACTTCAGTGGACGCCTGTCAGACTCCCCTCCCTTGAACGACTCAGGACCGCAGTCTTTCCCCCAAGATTTTATTGAACACACTTGAGTTTGCAAATTCTACCCAGTGAATAGACAGATTAAGTAAACATGTACACTGGCCTCCAGTGGACCATGAGTGTGTGCTGCTTCCCAGGCTGCCTGACACCTTGTTACCCAGCCCACTTGGGTGGGGCACTGCCTCATCTTGGATAGGACCGGGAATTTGCTGGGATGGAAGAAATGGAACTAAGACCTGTCTAGGAACATGAATGCCAAGAGTCCTCATGACCTAGGAGAGACTTAGCTCTCCAGCAGCTGAGAACACCCACCCCCTAGCACCCCTGGGGAGGGATGCATCTCAGGTCTAGGCCTCAAGAACCCATGAACAACTTCTCAGACATAAAGGGTTCCCTAGAATGACAAGAACCTCCACTGACCCCACCCCCTTGTCCCTGTCAGAAACCCTGGGGTAGTCTGTCTGACCACAGGAAATGAGAAATCAGCTCAAATGTGCACAATTTCCTGCATGTCTCTGATGGATGTTTTCTTAAATGGTTAGGCTGTGTTTTACCTTGGTTTATTGAAAGGAATCAATTTTCAAGATTCATCAAATCAATAAGGTAAGAAGAAAAAGCAAGATCAAAGAAACAATAACAAAACATTTCATTATAACTTTGGTGACTTGGCCTCAGGAATTTCTGCGCTGGCGAGAAACCTTGAGACAGCAGGAAGGGCTAGCTTCCAGGGCCCCACTTGCTGCAGGCTTAGAGACCATGTTTATTCACTCCATAGGGAATGGGGATGGGGAGGCCCCACCTGGTCCTCACCTCAGAGTCCAAACAGCTGTGTCTTCCCCTTTGTCTGTGGCAGGAAGCTTGTCCTTTGAGTTGGAATCTGGGTCACTGTTGCCCAGCTCTGCCCATAAAGCTCCAAGTGGCAGGAGGCTGAACCTAAGCTTTGAGTGACATGAGAGTCCAGAGGTATGAGGGTGGCAGAGAGCTAAGGCAACTCCTAACTCCGAGATTTGTGGGTTTTTCCTATAAATCAGAGTTGCTGGTGTTCCCAAGCCCTGGGAAAGCTGGTTGGAGCTGCGTTTGGCCAGTCCCCACACCTCTGGCCCTCAGGAACAACTCGGGTTTGGTGGTTAGGAAAGAGTATATTGCTAGAGAGGTTTGGAGACACACACCAAGGAGAAAAGCCAGCCCAGGAGTGGTCACTTCAGCCCTGCAAACACCTATGTCCCTCAAAGATGTGCTCATACTGGTGTCACTGACATGTGCCCTGTGGGGGCAGGGCCCAGCAATGGAGGAGAGCTGGGACACTGGAAGGAAGGTGGTAGGATACAGTTTAGCCTAGTTGACCTCTAGTGCAAACCCCAAGCAGGGTGTGGAGGAGGGTGGCTCTTGGCCAGGCCTCAGAGATGGGCTGTGGAGGAGAGGGGGCAGAGCAAATCCCTTTGCCCTAGTGGAACTTGGTCAGAAATGGGACACAGGGAGGCATGGTACTGGACGGTGGTACAGGCCTGCTCACTCAAAGGTCTCCCACTGCCTGCGGAGCTGCTCCACAGAGGTAGAGGCTGGGGCTGGGCTCGGGCTCACATCTTGCTTAGTTTTTCGTAGCAAATCCTCAAAAGGGTCTCTGGCCTGTGCAGGAGCAGAGGGCTGCAGGGCTGGCTCTAGACCTTGAGGGGTTCTGGGAGGCAGCAGTGGAGGTTCACCAGGCCTTAGGGCCAACCCCTGTTTGGCCTCAGCAGCCCTGGCACTTGAGCGGGCCAGAGGCAATGTTCGGATCCTGGAAGGGGCAACAGCTGGGGGGCCAAGTGGCTGCAGGGGACTAGTGTGGGCACCCATGGGGATCTGGCCAAAGAGGTTGGGCATGGAGAGGGCGGACAAGTGGGGCTGAGACCTGTGAGGGGCACAGAAGCCAGAACCAGACAATAGGATGCTAGGTGCATATGCTGCCCCCAGGGACGCTGGAGGGGTCCCAAAAGGTCTGGCTGGTGTAGAGCCCAGAGGCATGGTGGGTGGTACTACTGGCACAGATGGGACAAAGGGATTGAGTGGTGGCTGTGCAAAAGGGGTGGGTGTCACTGTCGGGGGGAAGCTGAGCTGGGGGGTAAATGGGGTAGCCACACTGGGGGTGGTAGAATGTGGTGAGATGGTGTTACCTGACCAGGCTGTGTTAAGTGGATCCAGAAGGGCAAGCAGGGTATCACTGCCTGTGCCTGCAGCTCCTGGGGCCAGGCTGAGTGGCTGTAGAAGTTCAGTGGGGCCTTGGGGGACAGCACTGGGGAGCAGCCCTGGCAATAGGGCTGGGCTCAGGGCAGCTTGTCTTTGTCGGTCCATTTGTAGCTGCTCTGAAGAGAAGTCACCAAGTGTGCCACCAGCAGCCTGGAGCTTGGCTGGGCGGGCAGTGGGTGGTGGAGGCACAATGCCCAACTCAGGGGTCTTTCTGCCTTGTGGCCGGGGAATGGTGATGCTGCTTGGAGTCTGGGTGGGAGCCTCCTCCTTGATGCTGTGGCTCAGAATACCATCCTGGCTCTGGGGTCTATGAAGCAGAGCTGGGGAAGTACCAAACAGAGCTGTGGGCTTCTCAGGGAAGGCAGTAGAGGGCTTGCTGGGGATAGCCATGTCATCCTGACCCAGACTCCAGATCTTAGTATATGGATGAGCAAGCTTCAAAGCTGCAGCCATGCTAAGGCCCCTCTCACTTCTGCACAGCTCCAGCCTCTGTGGGGAAGAAGGGAGGGAGTGATGACCATAGGCTGGCCCAGGCAACAGCAGAAAAGACATACCCATTCCCAATCCTTCCTGCACGCCAGGAACATGCCTCCTGGGACCAGGAGGAATTGCAGGTACCCAGGACACCTGCAGAGACCCAGACCTATCTAGACTCCAAGCCCAGGCTTGTCCTACAAAAGGAACCCAGAGGAATTCTTATCTTTTTACAAAAGCCTATGATTGCCAAGAAGTTTCAGGAAAATGTCTCCATCTGTGGATCATCTAACAATGGCTTGGGCATTTCTGCTGTTTAGAGATTGTGGTATCTTTGATCACTCTCAAAAGGACAAGTGTGGCTCCAGGCAGGCCTGGTTGAAGGCACAGGAACCAGTGAGAGGAAGACTGCATTTGAGTCCTGACTCTACCTGCCATTTGTAGGTCATTTGACCTGGGCAAGTCACTTCTCCAGACTTGAGCTGCTTCAACCCCAGAGAGGGGAGGTGACTGATAGTCATACTGGGAGAACCAGTCCAGAGTCCAGTTTGATCCAAGAAGCCCTGCAGTAGCAGCAGCCCACCCTCTAAGATAAGAACAGAGGCAGGCACACACTCCCTGCTCTGCCCGTGTCCTCGATAGCTGTGGTAGCTATAGTATGCTGCTCGCAATGGCACAGGGTTGGAGTATTGACTTAAGACAGGGGTGAGGAGTAGGGATGGTGGAATGGTGTTCCTGATCCATTCCACTGTGACTCAGAGCACCTACCTCATGAGCAGGAGGCACCCCGTTAACTACTGTGCTCTATCCCCACCATACCTGGTAGTCGAAGTTCCCTGGCTGTTCCCGTGAGTCTTTGGGAGACCGGAGGTCCTCCAGGCTCTTGGCTTGGCCCAGTGGCTGCAGTGGTGCCTCCAAGTCTAGGCTACTGAAGACATCTTCTAGAAGGTCAATGCTGGCAGCTTGGTCAGGTGGGGCAGGGATAGGTCCCTGGAGCTCTCGTACTGGCTGCTCTGGACTCTCAGTCTCATCTCCTGCGCTATCTGATTCTTTCAATGTCCGATATGGCTGTGGCCTGGGAAGAGACAAAGTCAGCTGGATTTTCCTCCAGGGCATCTATGGGAGCAGCAAATGGTCCTCGTTCTGAGAATGCTCAGGCCCAAGGACCAATGTTTTATAGTTCTTTGGGGGCTGGATTGGGTCTTCAGCATGCTTAGTGCCCTGGGCAGAATGCTGTGGCTCGTACTCTGAGGAGACCCTGAAGCGCCCCAGAGCCCAAGGTCTTTATATGTAACACAAAATAGGCAGGAAGGGAAGGGGCATTTACATAGAGTCCTTTGTCCCATTTGCTCCTGGTATAGTGACTAATCTTAGATTCAGAGTTAAGTCCAGAGCATGGCTAGCCAGAAGCCCTGGCTCCATAGCTCACCGTGGTAACCTGGGCAAGTCACCTGCCCTTGTGAACCTCAGCTGAGTGTTTGTGTGGTTCCATGATAAAGTAAGTTCAGAGAGTATGCAGAGGCTAGTGACAACCACTATGCATACATGGCAGCCACCTGTGGTCTGTGTATCCACATATCATAACCTTGTGGGTGAATTGAGTGTAAGTAACAGCTGGTTCCTTTTGCTTTCCCACTGAGTCTCAGGGCACCACAGATCTGTGGGGAGGCAGCCCTACTCTGACCTCTAGTGGGGCTGGTCAGTGTACATGGTGCTGGTGAAGTGGGTGGAGGGCTCCCCCTGCTGGTTATGAGTAAGCTGACACCAAAGGCCCATTGGAAGATTAGAAGGGAGTCAGTCCCAACATCACCATCCATCAGACTTTGCAGCCTGGGACTTCCACCCTACCTTACAGATGAGGAAATTGAAGCGCAGAGAAGTTTAGTAACTCACTCTGTGCTTCACAGTGCTCAGCAAGGGGTGGAATGGACACCAAGTCTCCAAGCCCTTCCCTCACCCTGATCAAGGAATTAAGAGCCTTTCATCCAATCAGAGCACAATGGAAGGGATAAGGAAGACTCCTAAGTCCTAAATGCAAAGAAAGCTCCTTTTAACCCTTTGTTGTGAATCAGGATGAAAGGGCTCCCTTTTAAACACACAGAAAGCCCTGAACTGGCTCTAGGCCCAGGCTAAAGAAGAAAATTTTAACTACTGCTTAAATACCAAAACACTGGCCTGCCTGTGTTTCAGTGGTAGAGTGCCCATGCTTGTTTAGCACCATGAAAATAGGAAAAAGTGTCAGTCAATCATTTACTTCAGAGGCCCTGGACAGTCACAGGCTGTCCATAGCTCTCTGTTGTAGCTAGTGATAGCTACATCAGCAGACACTTTGGATCTGTGATTGCACAGATATTACTGCTGTGGAAAAGCTGATTCTTCAAACATTTACAAGAAAAATATTAGGCTGGAGAGATGGCTCAGTGGTTAAGAGCAATGACTACTCTTCCAGAGGTCCTGAGTTCAATTCCCAGCAACCACATGGTGGCTCACAACCACCTATAATGAGAATGAGATCTAGTACCTTCTTCTGTAAATAAAATTTTTTAAAAAGAAAAATAACAAAGAGAAAAAAAAGAATATTCTGAAAAAGTGTGCATGCAGCTCAGGTACTTCAGATTAAGGGGACACTGCCATTGTCTCAGTGATCTGGTATCATGAAAAGGTGGGGCCAGAGTGGGGGGAGGGGTAGCCTTAGACTTAGAAGGCTCAGGGTAAAGCCACAGGGAGTAGATTTGATGCTGGAAACAGAGACGGGGTGGAGGTGGAGGAAGACAAGGTGACATGTGAATGGTTTATCAGCTAACACTTTAGTAGGTTGTAGGCACAAGCCCTGAGGCTCCTGGGAAGAATATTTGTAAGTAAGGTGAGCCTTCTTTTCCTTTTAAAAAATTGTAATTTGTATGCAGCTTAGGTTATAACATAATTAAAATTAATTTTAAGAAACCCAAGTAGACCATAACATGTAAACACATATACACACATATATTTTTTCTGAGACAGGGTCTTTTATATAGCTCACACCAGCCTGGAATTTGCTATGCAGCTTGGGCTAGTCTCAAGCTCATGGTCCTTCTACCTTAGCCTCTAAGTGCTAAGTCCACAGGTGTGTGTCACCACATATGGTTGACGTACTGTTATTAACGTATGTTTTGTGTAACTCAGGTTGGCTTTGTACTTGACATCTGCCTTACTGTCTCGTGGCTTTCTAAGGTACACTGAGAAATGAGGAATCAGGGGCTGGAGAGATGGCTCAGAGGTTAAGAGCACAAGCTGCTCTTCCAGAGGACCTGAGTTCAATTCCCAGCAACCACATGGTGGCTCACAACCATCTATGATGGCATCTGGTACCCTCTTCTGTACACTGTACTGTATACAAGATAAATAAATAAATATTTTTTTGAAAAAAGAAATGAAGGATCTGTAGTCAGATTTACTATGGCCATCAGTTCTATTCAACAAGTCCCTTGTAAGGAAAGGGGACTGATGTTTCCATCTTACCCATCCCCTTTGGTATCAAAGCCTTGTGGGCTAGCACAATAGACAAGGCCTAGAGATATGGTATACACTCTCCAAGTGGGTACCCAGGACCTTTCCCCTTCATGGAATCAGGCAGCCCCAGTCCCACATGCTCTGCCCTACACCCAAAGAGTCACCAGACTAAGCCCAAGGAGCTGGAAGGAGGAAGAGAGACCATTCAAAGGGGGCAGAGAAGAAAAAGCTTTCAGTGAAGCCGGTGCTCAGGGCCTCTTCCTGTCGGCATTCCTCATCAGAGGAGTCTTCAGAGAGAAAGACAGCATAGTGTCGGAAGGGCTTTACCAGGCTGGACAAGAGAGAAGAGAAGAGGCAGTTAGGGCACCGTGAGAGCACAGGGTGGGAAGGCCACTGAGTTAAGGAGGCTAGCTCCAAGCAGAGAGGAAGCTGGGACTCTCACCCAGGCTTGCCTGACCTGACTACCCACATCCTAACTGAACAATGACTCATCCCAGAGATACTCATCACTAAACACTCCCAGCAAGCAGAACCAGGTACTGCCTCTCATCACACATTATGCCAATGAGGACAATTTTAAACCATGACACAGTAGCTATTTTTATGATTGGCCTCCCCACACCTGAAGGCTTCATCTCTATAGATTCAATCAGCTGTGACTTGAAAATCTTTGGGCAGTAGTGGCTAACACTTTTAATCCTTTAATTAAATGTTTAATATCTTTAATTCCAGCACTCAGGAGGCAGAGGCAGGCAGATCTCCATGAATTTGAGGTCAGCCTGGTCTACAGAGTGAATTCTATGACAGCCAGGGCTACACAGAGAAACTCGGTCTTGAAAAACAAAACAAAAAAGAAAATGTTTGGGGAAAATTGCATGTACAGTCTGTCTGTCCCTATCATTATGTTATTGTCCGAATACAGCTATCTACATAGCATATATACTAGGTTAGCTATAAAAAATAAACTAGAGATGGTTAAAAGTATATAGGGCTGGGTGTAAGATTCTTTGCAAACACCATACCATTTCACAGAACCATAAACATGCCGGATTTTGGCATCTGGGACTGGTCCCCTAAAGATACTGTAGTTCCCTCAGCTACTTGTGGAAAATTGCACAAGAGAAAAACTGGAAAAGAAGTGCTTAAATTCCAGTAATGGCAGGTGGGATTGTGGGTGACTCCACTTCCTGCCTATTCTTTTTCTATATCATGCATATATCTACTTTAATAATAGGGAGAGAAAAGTTAAGGAAAGAGTGAGTTATGTGAAAGCAACCCCTGAGAAAACCCATTTCTGATTAGCTGCCCTCTCCAGAGTATCCCTCACATGCTTCTTCAGAAAGTCTTTTTCATCTGTGATGAGGAAATTAAATATTCATTGTTATAAAAAATGTATCTCCCTTGTCAGCCACCTGTGCTCTAGCTGTATAAACAAACACACAGCCCAGACAATTCATACTTGGCTCCTAGCAATTATGGACGAGCCAGCAGTGCCCATGAGAGGCCACAGGCTCAGGAGAAGAGAGCCTAAACTGTGGTGGGTTCAAATCCTGGCCCCAGCATGGATGCTGTAGCAGCTAACTTTGCCCTATCAGTGGCTGTGCTCATTGTGAAGTGCCCCAAGAGGCAGAGAAGAGACACAGGGTATCAGGAGGCCATCTGCTCTCAAAGCAGCCTGCCCTCATCCCTTTCAGGTCTTATTTAGGGGAGGGCAACACATTTGAAACAAGTACACCAAGGCCTAAATAGGAGGTTTGAGAGGGCCCTGGGGTGGCCAGTGCCATGATCCCCATTGCTAGAGCTAACCTGTTATTATTTGAAGTGACTCCCAGAGCCATCCACAGCCTCAGCACCTCCAGCTGTGCACCCTCATTTTCTTCCTTGTCCCTCTAGGCTGGCCATTAGCACTGTTCTTTAACTTCAGTGGAGGTTGTGGCTTCTGGGGGAAGCTACTAGTCTAGCATCACACACTGGGAGGTGTCAGAGCTACAGGGCTCTGCTGGCCTCCACTCCCAGTCCACCTGGATACCTAGGATGAGACAACTCAGCTCTTCCACAACGGGAGGATTGGCTGTGGAAGCATGCAGGTAGCAGGAAGCTCTGGATGAAGAAACTGTCTTGCCTGACCTGGTACAAGACTAGGTTCCTGATGCTTTCCTTGCCAATAAGGATGAGTAGAAGGAATGAGTTCATCCATTGCAAAAGGGGTAAGGAGAAATACTTGGATGCCGGGGTAACCTGCTCACCCTTAGATGCCCTTGGCTCTCTCTATTGCCTCTGCTCTGTAGCATGAAGTGGCTTCCAGCCATTGTGAGGCAGCAAGCTCAGCATTTTCACCCCACTCTAGGCAGCTTGAGGTGCATGCTGGGTATGGGTAGATTATAGGATCAAGCCATGAGGTCCCTTCCCACTTCCCCATTTTAGCTGAGAAACTATCTCCAAGCAGGGTATCCTCTGTCACTCAGTTTTTGTGCCTGTCTATGCTCAGCACACTGACTGCTCTTTCATCTTGAAGACCTGACTCAAATGTCATCCCAAATGTTCCCAGCGCTCCCTGGCTGTGAGTCTTAGTACACTATACATCCCAGTTAATTTACAATTCTGTTTCTGACTGAACTCGAGGCCAAGGGGCTGGCCAATGCTGCTGTTTGTCCACATATGAGGTTGAAGGAATAAGCTCTGACATGCTGGGATCCCTCTTCCTTCTCCTGGATCACCTAACACTTCACACAGATCTTTCCATCACTTTGGAGTTCTGGTAAACATGCCCCTTCTTTGGATTCCCTATCTGTCTTCTCAGATACTTGGATATGGAGTATACAGGACCCAGGGCAGAAGCCTCAAAATAGGGATCATGTTAATACTAGCAGAGCCTAAGGTGGGCAGTGCTGTGATCCTCATTCTGGAGGTAACTTGTTATTACCTGAAGTGGCTCTGAGCATACCAACCTCATACAGAACCAGCACATGAGCTTTATAGAGTCCATCCATCTGGCCATCTCTCCTTGTCTGAGCACCTATCTACCCAAGGGCCACTTCCTATCTGTGCAAAAGCAGATCTAGAGCTGGCCAGGCACTGGTGACTGCTGATGAAGGACAGAGAAGTGAGCAAATAATCAAGCCAGGAAGCAACTCAGGGGTTCTAGCTTAGGCAGCTCTGAGGGTCACATTACTGTCAGAGACACAAGAGAACATAAATCCTTATCTAGATCACATAGAACCAAGTGCTTGGTGACCCTTAGATGCAAGTGAATGTCTTTCTGACAACCATGTAAAGCATGGGCCTCTTCCCTGGCACAGATCACATAGTGGCTGACCACCACTAAGTCTGTCACACCCACAGAGAGCAAAGAGCCTTTGTGCTGGGCAGGACGTTGGTGTTACTAAAGTGACGCCTGCCCACTAGGAATGAGGAGAGGGAGCCCTACTTTTCAGTCTACAAGCCAGCTTTGTGCAGCTGGCTCTGCAGGCCAGGCAGGCCTGGTGGTCACATCACACCACTGCTTCTTGAATGACAGGGCACTAGGGTGAAATGTGCCCTGTGATCTGGTCAATCAGAGCTTTGTCATGTCCAGGCCACATGGATGATGATAACTTGTCAAAGAACTCACATGCTGTCCATATTGTTTCTCACTAATTCTTTATGCCAAAGAAGCCAAAGCTCAGAGATAGGAAGTCTCTTGCCTGGGGTCACACAGCAGCTAAAGGTGGGGCTGGAATGGAATCTGGATTTGCCAGTCTCTAAACACCACAGGATCCTGCCACCTGTTTCCTGGAGTTGAAACAATGAAATGAGAGGTAGGGGTTCCCCCTTCCACTTTTAATGAAAGGTGAGGTTTTAAAATAAACTTATTTAAATTCAGCTGCTCATGCTCTCCCGTGAAAGATACACTCAGATATTTGTCAGGGATAAAAGATGAACCATTGAAAACGTCCAGGTTTAAATTTTTTATTAGCTTAAGGCAGAATATAAAAAAAAATGTACCTCTTCCCTCATTAACCCAATTCAGCTACTACCCTGCCGTCTGCCCTCCACCATTCGCCTAGATTTTATTACACACAAAGGGGCTGTCTGGGAAAAGGCAGACCTGGCTGAACTTGGCTACCTAGCAAAGACTGTGATGTCACAGCAAGAGAAAAAGGCTCTGTCCATCATGGCTTAAACCTACCATCTCCTGCTGCCCCTTCCTTGTCCACCACCTTGCAGTGGGGTTCCCATGTGGATGACTCCTGAACCTTTTCTAATGTTTGGTTTAACGTGCCGCTGGTTAGTGTGTGTGTGTGTGTGTGTGTGTGTGTGTGTGTGTGTGTGACAGTGGTGACAGGTGAGGCTGTTCCTTTTTAAATACCGTGTCAGAGACACAGCGTATATGTGCCACTGGTTAGCGTGTGTGTGTGTGTGTGTGTGTGTGTGTGTGTGTGAGAGAGAGAGAGAGAGAGAGAGAGAGAGAGAGAGAGAGAGAGAGAGAGAGTGGTGACAGGCAAGGCTGTTCCTTTTTAAATACCATGTCAGAGACACAGCATCAGGAAGCCGGGATGTGCTCTGTGCTCTCTGCTGCTCCAGGACCGCTCTGGCTTATTTTTTAATGAGGAAGATCTACATCTTGAGGTTTTTTATGTGTCACATCGCATGGACAAATCAGCCGCATGTCACACTGGCCCAAAATGAAGTGCTGACAAATGTAGATGTTTCAAATTTAATTGACATTTAAATGCACTTGAGATAAAAATGGGAGGAATCAGCCAGGCCTTGGTCTCCTGAGGTAATGAAGGGATGCCGTGATCATTTTACAAGAATCATTTCATTCCCAGCACAAAGGGTCTTCACATTTCACTTTGTAAATGGCTTGGCTACTTCTGTTCCTCGCTAACACAGTCCTGGTTGGGTAATGTGTATAGAAAGGCACCAGAGAAGGCCAGCCTGTGCACTTTCTACCTCCTATCTTTTTCTTTCTAGACACCTTGGCAAAGTCACTTTACCTTCTTGGACTTTGAGATTTTTTGCAAATGGAGATGCTGCTGCCCTCCCAAAAGTCTGAGCAGAGAAGTATTCACTAAGGGCTTTGCATGGTGCCTAACAATACTAAACCCTTAGTTGCTGTTCAATGCTTCTTCACAGGTTGATACCAGGCACCTGTATCCTGCTCAGGGATGAAGAGGTTGTTGCTACTTTCCAAGTGAGTGGTTCTCTGCTAGCTGTATCTCAGCACATGGGTGTCATCCAGCCAGCCTTACTTAATAGTTTCCACACCTTTCCAACTGTAAGATAAAGAGCCAGCCCCCAACCACAGGCTTGACAGTAGCTAAAAAAGCAGAAGGGGCTCTGAGAGAAAGGTGGGGTACTTGTGGGAGCTGGCTTAGAGCTGCCCCCGAGAGCCAGAGTAAGGACTGATGTACTGAGGGCACCTGATGGCCAACACAGGAACTAGTTGCACAGGGAGGGGCTTTGGAACACATGTGAATATCTGCTGAAGAAGGGGATCATTGCCATCACCAACCACCATCAGAACAAGGGGTATCCTGCTGTCAGTGATAATTCCTGCTGTTCATTCCCTTGTAAACTGGCTCTGCCAGGTGACAGTGGGGGTCAGGGATACCCTTGGCTCACAGACTCTTGGCTGAGGCTCCCTGGACAATAGTATGGACTCTGCACTATCATCTTGAGCAGAGCAAATGTGGATTGATGGTCAGAAGTTCCTCTGAAAAGCAGCAAGGGTAGAGGTGTTCAGGAGAAGGGGCCTGAGGTATACTATTCCGAGGTAGGGTAGGGGCCTCGGAATAGTATAGGGACTGATGGCTTGGATAGGCTGAGCTGCTCTCCGGCCAGGAGTTGGGCCATCATCAGGAGCAGGAAGATGGCCAGTTTCTCTCTTAGGTTTGCTGTGCTGCTTCTTTTCCAGTCTCCACTAATGCACCCACTAAGTTAGTCTTCAACCCGTGTAGCCATCCCTTCTTCCAACAGAATTCTCTAATGCTCATATTGTAGGTCCAGACTTGTGGCCCAAACACGGCATGAGAAGTCCTTGCCAAGTTACCAGGTGGACACACACAGGAAGAAGATATTGCCACTATCTGGGCTCTGTGCTGGAGGAAAGGTAGAGATGAGAGAGTCTGGATTCAGCCCTTTACTCTCAGGATAGCCACTGCCTGCCTGCCCAAAGGCCATGGCAGGAACAGGAGAAGGCGCAGCACTCATGCAATCCTAGGTGTGGAACTCAGTCTCAGAGAAAAGTGTTTCATTTGCTGGAGGCCTGGGTCCTTGGTGTTTTAGAGGGGCTCACACTGTCCTGGCTGGGTTCAGGGAAGTAAGCCAAGATGTGAAAGGGGCTGGGAACACAAGCTCTCAGGTGAGCTGGGAATGTCTTTGCAGTGACTGAAAGGGTAACTCCTAAGATTTTCCAGATGGAATAAACTCTGTGTGGTGACAGTGCATGAGAACCATGCTCTGTGTGTGGATGCAGCTTTCCTTGACTGTTGGGGGTACTCAGTTATGTGAACAGCCACTGCAGCAAGCAAGTCATCGCCAACCCGAGAAGGTGTTCTATTGTTGGTGAGAGTAGAAACCCCAGTTTGGACACTCTTGAATGAGGGCTCCTGTTGGCTCCTGCTTTTCCAGTGCTGGCTCCAGCTTCACATCTAGCTTCTGGCTTCTCTTTGTTTCTACTACCCAGAATCCACTGGGGAGGGTAGGGAGTCAGGCCAGGGGCCTCTTGCTCTGCTAATGGGGTCTATGACCTTCTGTGAAGGTGTTTGGACTTCTGGTTGCTCAGGCAGTGGGTACTGGCAGCCTGCCAGGGGTAGCACCAAGACAGCTGCTCCTACCCCCTGGGTCGTAGGCCCAGCTCGTATCCTGGAGATTTGCTCCTGGACTGGTGGCAGCTCTTAGCTTAGAGAAAGCAAGGTGCTAGCAGTCATACTCTATGTGAGGCAGAAAATATTACAGTCATATTTCCACACACACCTGGCATACAGTAGGTGCCTGTCAGGGGTTTGTGGTTGTTTATTGGCACCTGCTTGATCTCCAGGGCTAGGGGACTGTGAGCAACATCTGCCTTCACTGATTTCTGTGGTTCTCCATTCAGGAAATGCCTTTGAGCTAGATAAGCACTGGTTTGGGAGTCAAAAATCAGAGTTGAAGAATGCACAACTCTTGCCCTGGAGAAGCTCAGAGCATGTGTGTGTGTATGTCCACATGCACATTTCCATAAACATGAGCCTGTAAATGCATATGAGATATCCAGAGAAACTGTTAATGTAGGTTCATGCTGGAGACTGGGGCACCATAAGGAAAGTGCATGGTCCTGGAAGAACATTAGGGAACTGGAGGACTGAGATTGGCAGTTGCTGAAGAGGTGAGGAGAGAGGAGAGGCCATGTGTCCCCAATTTAGTATGTGACTGTGCTCCTCTACATACTTTCAGGTATGGTATTTAAAGCATGTGGAGCCTCAGAGGTGGTGGGATGGGATGTCTCCTTGGGGAAGCTCAACGTGCACCAGGCTTCTGTCCAAATGACTGACTCCATTCTTGGGGTGGTGGTGGTTCTAGGTTGCTTAGGAGGGAAAGGGCTTGGCTGTTTTGATCTGCTGCCAAGGACTGTGAGGCACAGTGCTAGAGCAGCTGGTCTTTGATCAGTGAAGGGAGCAACTGGACAAGAGCAAATGCTCAGGGTTCTGCGATGTAGGCTTTGGGCATGGTCGTCAACAAATGCGCTGGCAATGGCTTCTGATTTATGTTCATCTTCTTGGGCCTTGGTGCATGAGCCATGGAGGACACTTGAGACAGTCACACATTGCTGTCAGTGTGGGCACTACTTGGTGCAGATTGTCCAGCCAATGCATCTGCAGCTTTCCCCATCTGGAGAACTTCCAATGCTGCTGGCTGCCCAGGAGCTAGGGGGTGCAGTTTTGGCAGAAGGAATGAGTAACACAGGACAGACTGATGGGTATACTGGCTTGGTCATCAAGAGGTAGGGTTGAAGCCCATCTCTGCCACCAACTAGCTGTGTAACCAAGGGCAGGGTCAGACTCTTGAACTTTCAGCCATTTCTATAAAACAAAGCTCATGTTCCCCACCTCCCAACTTCTCATGAGGATGCAATGAAATGTCACATGTAAAGTGCCTTGCACACAGTTCTCAGCAAATGGTAGTGTTGGTTCCATTTCTTATGATGATTAAAAAATGAGAGAAACCTCAGTGAGCAGGGGTATTACTCTGACATTTTTCATATGAATGAAACCTTGGGAACAAAACCTAAAGGTATAATATAGGGGCAGGTTTAAAAAGAACCTCAACTCCCCCTGCCCCATGCTGTAGCCACAAATGATAGAAGTTATCAAGATACAAGTGAGAAGACCATATAGTTGGGTATCACAGACCCAGGACCTCCAAAAAAATATAAGTAAGCAAAGTCAGGAGGGGAGTCTACACAAATATATTTGTTTGGTTTTTCAAGACAGAATTTCTCTGTGTAGCCCTGGGTGCCCTGGAACTTGCTCTGCAGACCAGGTTGGCCTTGAACTCACAGAGATCTGACTGCCTCTGCTTCCTGAGTGCTGGGATTAAAGGCCTGTGCCATCACTGCCAAATAACACAAACACTTCTGTGTAGTTGAATCAAAGTCATGGGATTCAGAGTGAACTTGTCTCTCTCCTGACCTCTAAGCTGTCCCTAAGGCTACTGCATTATTCTGACAGAATTTCTTACAAAGACATGTGTCTGGCGGAAGAGGTAAGCAGGGCTTATCGTCTCCTGGTTGCTGAATCTGGGCTCTTTAATATAGGGAACTTAAATAATAGGTTATGACCATCAGAATCTGCATGCAGAGACAATCTATGCAGTCCAGAGAGCTAGGAGGGCAGATGATCAGGACATAGCCCTCAGGTCCACTGCTATCTGCAAGTTCCTATCCTCAGGACCCATAAGGTGGCCCTATTGCTGTAACATGAAGATAAACCAGGGGCATAAACAGGGGACAGCCCTCTATACTTTCAGCCACTCAGTGAAGGCTGCTGCCCTAGTTCCACTGCAGCCTCTGCATAGAGAACCTGAGGGGCACCTGGAGGTCACTGTGCTCATTGGCCTCTTGTGGGCCAATGTTTCAGTGTGGGCCACTGGGGGTGGGTGATGCTGATCACAATGCTCCCAGAGCTGTCCTTGGACTTTGGCTGAGAAGCAAGTTGGATGGGGCAATTCCCCAACACCTGGCAAGCTGAGTGGAAATACCTTGGGGCTTAAGCCTCATTTTCTCCATCAAGAACCTGGAACAGCACTACCTACCCAACATGATCCTAAAGGGTGTGGTATCCAGTTTCTTCCTCTTTCCCCAAGTGGAAATGCTCAGGCTCCTGTGACAGCAGATGTGAGGGGACCCATTTCCCAACTCCAGGTACAGGGAACCTGGGAAGAGAGCTTGCAAGCTGGGCACATTGTCTTGGAATGCAAAGCTGTGTATTTGGGTAAAGTCAGCTTACAAAGGGCTTGCATAGGTTTTGTGCTAAGGGCAGCAGTGTGCAGGAATGAGGAGGCAGAACTTAACTGGCCCTGGCTGCTTCCCAACTTTGGGTCCTTCCTCCCAAAGGGAAAATGCTAGCACACTGGGACTCCTGGGAGAGATCTTGGGCCCCAGTTGAATGTCCTGATTAGCATCTAAAGGAGGCCTCTCCTGCTTTGAATAATAGGAGGAGCTACTGTTTCTTAGAAAAAATAACGGGGAAGGAACTAATTCTTCTTGGATTAATAGTAGCAGGAGGGGATAATTCTTGGAGAAAAAGAGCAGCTAATTACATTGTTTTTCATTTTTAAATGTGTCTATTAGTCTCTCTCTCTCTCTCTCTCTCTCTCTCTCTCTCTCTCTCTCTCTCTCTCTCTCTCTCTCTCTCTCTCTCTGTGTGTGTGTGTGTATGTGTAGGTTTGCATATAAGTGTAGAGGCCAGAAGCTGACATTGGCCGTCTTCCCCTGTTGCAGACCTTATTGTTTGGAGATGGTCTCTTATTGATCCCACAGTTCACTGGTTGGCTAGATTGGTTGACCAGTGTGCTCTGCCTTCCCAGTGCTACAGCTATGAACATGCTCTACCATATGGGTGGTGGGGATCCAAACTAAGGTCCTAGTACTGACTGAGCCATCTCCCCAGCCTTTCACCTTATGTCAATCATGTCAAGCTCCTGAAGTGCTTATCCAAATGCTAAGAATGAACTTAAGGGGCTAGAAAACCTTAATTCAGGAAGGAAGTCTCATTTTGGGTAAATGTAAAGTCAATAGATGAGTCACTGTGGGAACTCCCTTTGAAGGCTGCTTAGTGTCCCTAGCAGGTTTTCAAAGACATCTGCTGAATGAATGGACATAGAAATGCACAGATGGAGCAAAGGACAGAGGCATGTCAGCAGGGAAGAAAGAAATGGACTTCAGCCGAGAGCTGCCAGCTACTGCTGGATCTTGGATCTCAGAGCGCTCAGCTCCTAAGTAAGTGGCTCCATCTTTTTGAACTGAGATAACTATTCAGTGTGCTGTTAAAGTGAGAGCCAGACATGCAGGAAGAAGCAGCCACCCTTTCCCCACAGCCCAAAGTCTCCAGGATCCCAGTGCACTGACATCCTAGCAAAGCCCAAGAACCAAGACTCAAGAAAAGTCAGAGTGGATGACAGAGCCAGGTTCTGAGTCCACTTCTGCCACTGGGACTACCCTTGACAAAGACCTGTCAGACTCTGGCTCCTGCTGGGGCCTCTTCCCAACTCTCCCAACACAAAACTCACACACTGGTGGCGCTGTTTTCCTTCTCTTTTAGTACAATATTTTATGAGGAGTCTGTTTTATTAAAATATTTTCCACTGGATGCTTCCTGTGTTTCAAGAAGTTGGTCTTGCCAGATGGAGCTGGTGACAGTTGAGAGAAACACATCCAAGTGCTGTTGTGACATGGCATTTGGAAGAGGAAGAGCATGGGAGGAGAGGATAGAGGTGACAGCATGGAAGAAATGCAGGAAAACACCCAGGTGGCACCAGAAATGTCATTGGCATGATGGGAACACAGCCTCCCCTCTTCCTCATTAAGGAAATGTGAAATGGTACCCAGAAATGATGCTTAGAGCATCCTGGCCACCTCCTGGCCAACTTGAGCTGTGGTGAGCTGTGCTCATGGACCTGTCTTTTAATTCCTGTCATTGTTGTTTACCAGCCCTCTGAACGAGGCCCCATGCTCTTTGTCTAGTTCATCTCAACCTGATGCTTTCTGGAAAGAAATCTAAGACATTACATGAAAATACTGAGGTGACACCAACAAGGCTAAGGCAATTACCGGGAAGAGTCACTTTCTTGACACAACCGGCTCTCTGCACACACTAAAACATCACCCTCGTCACTGGTTTGGAACAGGAATAATAAATAAATGTACTTGGCAAGTCTAATCTCTAATCAGGACACAAAATGTGCAATGTGTTTTTGTAGAATGTGGACGGCTATTGGTCTGGTGTGTGTACATGTATGCGCATGTGTGTGTGTGTGAGAGAGAGATGCAAGGACATCCTGAGTTTATGATTGAATATCTACAGGTCCATGGCCTCTATCCCAGGATGCTGTGTAAAAGGCTAATCAGCTACAAGAAGTGGCTAATTCCATCTCTTCAAGAGAAATCTTTAGGGCAAGAGGAAACCCAGAGCCATGTAGCATTCTTACCACAAGGGGGCAATCATAATCCATGGCAAGGGAGATGTCCCTCAGTATTTTAACCATGCCAATGTATAGAACCCAAGTTAAACCTGCTCAACTTCAGGTGCCCTTTCTTCAAAACCTCACATAGCCAAGCATCTCCACAATCAATCTCAATCTCTCTCTCTGCCTCTGCCCCCCCCCCCCGGCCTTGGTGTTCTCTGGTTAAAGATCATTAAGACTGGTTCTATAACAAAGCACAGGATTATGGAAGAACTGAAGTGCACCTAGGTTAGATCACAGACTGACATTTTGGAATTGTTTCTCTAGTTTGGCACCAGTTCTTTGTAAAGAGGGGGGGCATACAAAGAACAGTCCCCTACCTCAGTCCTTAAACAGATTCCTAGGCTAAGATGAATTCCTGAACATTCTAAAGATATTCCAGGAAGCTGTTAACTAATTGCCCAGTTGTCTAGGTAGAGCCCAAGGCCTATGCACACAGGGACAGGAGAAACAGTATTGCTTTCACCAGGTGGCTCTGGAGTTGGGGTTGTCTGTAGCTTTTGACCTTTCACCTTCAATCACTCCATCTACCCAACATTCACAAGATGTGACCGAAGCTGGTGTTAGGCTGGGTACTGGGGTGCTGTGAGGAGTGGACAATGAAACAAAGTCCTAGTAGCATATGTGTTATGGCCCAGGAGAGATCAAGGGTCTTGTATATAAACTCAAGTGACGGAGACTTTGAACTTAGGCCTACAATGATGGTGGTCTTGCCAAGAAAGCAACCTTTTTGACAAGGTGGTTTATTCTAACCTGTGGACTCTCCAGCTTCAACAAGAGAGGCCTGGGACCTTTGGAGTGTGACTGAATGTCTAATAATCAAAGCATAGCTAGGCTCCCTGTTGTGGGGGCCTTTTGCTGATGTGAAAACAGATGCTCAGACTCTGACACCAATGTCCAAGTCCTGCCTCCTGTTTGGTCTCCTTGTGAAACACCTGCTCAGAGTTGCAAGGAGCCTTCAGGAGGAAAGTCAGGGTTGCATACCTGGTCACTGCAAAGCTCTGGCTCACTGGTTCTTAGGGACAAAGGGGTTGGTAATAGTACTCACTGCTCAGGGCTCGAGACAGATGTCCTCCGGCCTTCCACAGTAATGTTGCTCTTGGGTCTCTTGACAACATGTGGACGAGGTGGTCGTACCTAAGGATAAGCATGGGGAAATCCCCAAGAAGGAGTGAGTTGAAAAGACCCCACAAGTCCATTGTGAACATTTGGGGAGGCAGCCCCAGAAGGCTTGGTTAGAAGTTCTCCAGGTCTGGGCTTTCAGAGACCTGATTATCACAGAAAAACTACCATTTAACATACAGCATATGAGCCTGTTATCTGGAATTTAACCTGAAAGGCTCTCTTCATCTATAGACCCACTAGCCTCTCAGAGGGCTGAGTGAGGTGCGAACTACATGGGAGGTGGAACCACAAAAACCTTAACAGTGTGTGGAACAAAGAGGCATGTTTTGGGGTATCCATATTCAATGTATTCTTTTACAGCCAAATTATTGAATACTTATTTTCTTCTCTAAATGAGAGGGGGAAGCAAGTGACAGCTCCATTGATTGCCCAGCTAAACCAGCCTGCTTCCCAGGGTACCCTATGTCTGTCTTCCAGAAGGGTTCAATTGCATGCTGAACAGAGCACAGCTTAGGGCATCAGACGCTGTGGGTAAATGGGTCATCCTGAGCTGCCACCTCTGGAAACCAAGATGAAGCCTGGGAGGGATGCCTCTTTCCCTGACATGTTAATGCCTTGATGGATGTTAGACCACAAATTTTTGGGTACTCTTAGCATGAGTCTCATTTGGTCTAATCAGCATTATGTGGCTTTATGTGTGGTACCATCTTCTCTGACCACTTCCAATGTCAAAGAGGTTTGGGAACAGTGTTGAGACTGTCCTTCTGTGACTCTTGTTGCTCATGAAGACAAGTCAACATTGCAGCAGGCACAGGGGGCTTGCATTCCCTGCAACTGCAATGACACAGCAGCTGAGCTCTGCTGACAAGACAGGAAAGAGAGTGCATGCATTCGATTACCTATTGCCCTTTCCCAGAACAACCATGCCCATGGCAACTGGTGGGCAACTACACAGTAGTGAGGAGCAAGAGTACAGAAGTTGCTGCATCTGAGACTAGTCTTGATGGAGCCTTAAGGAGCTTCAGGTCTGTACATGTCTGACTGAACCAAAGATTTTCCTGTGGAGCGGCCAGTCTGAGCTCAGCCTCATTTGGCAAATCAGAGATGTGGCAATCGCCAAGAACATTCCAAAAAAACATGCTGTCTTCTTCCACAGAGCCATTGTTAAATCTCAACCACAGGGTGTGGGGAACAGCTGCTGCGGACATGGCACAGAGTGGGGGTGGGGTGGGGTGTGTGCTCTGGAAATGCGCATCTGCTTCTCTGTGATCTAGATGCCCCCTACTATCAACAGCAAAGGGGAGGTGCATGTACGAAGATAAGACTGTAGACAGTCTTAATCCTTTTAGGCATCTCGTGAGGTGCCTGGTACATAGTGGAGCCTCAGCAAGATTGTAGACAGGCCAACATTACTGTGTGGAATCTAACAGTGGTAAATACTATTGTGGTTGTCATTGTTATTAGAATAATGCCTGCCACCCAACAGACATTTGGTCAACATTTGCTGAATAAATGAATGGCTATTTGCCTCCATTCTCATATGGAGCTCATTTTCCCAGCAAAGTCCCTTGGATCCCTGAGATTATGCCTGCAAAGGAGGATTGTGCAGCTGGGTGAAAGAGGTCTTCTGCTTTTGCCAGGGACCTGGGGATTGTGCTCAGGAAGGTCGGCTTGTCCTGTACAGGACTGCTGCTTGCTACAATGAAGACAGGTTAAGAATGTGAACTTGCTACTGAAATGGGGGATTAAGTTTGTGGCAACTTCAACTGAACTTGCAACGTGGTGAAACATGGGGAAAAAGAACAACAGAGCTAATTAGACGAGCTGAGCTGTCAGAGTGCTGCTGAATGGCTCAGCGCCAACAAACAAAAGGAATGGGTTGGCAATCAGCAGGATCGATGGAGGAGACTGCTTCATTAGGGATGATAAAACAGACAGAGGAGGGAGAGGAGCGAGGGGTGAGGGAGGGTGGGAAAGACACAACAGACCAGAGACAGTCACCCTGTGCTTACAGACCCACTCAGAGTCACACAAACTTTACTGATGCAGGATTATTATTACAAACACTCAAATGCACCAGGGCCCAGAGACTACAGTGTGTGTAGTCTCACAAACAGACATCCACAAAAGCATATATAGGAGGTAATGGCACACACACACACACACACACACACACACACACACACACACACACCCCATACAGTGGCAGGCCACAATCAGGCCTAGACACACAGGCAATTGGTTTAATCAAAGCTGAATCAAAAGACAATGCAGACAACGCTGGTGTATTTTAACAGTACCATCTCTCTTTTGGGGTGAGGGCTGGATGGAGGGGGAAAAAACCTCTCTCATACACAACAGGGGCTGGCTCACCACTGCTAGGACCTCAACAGTGCCAGGGGAGAGAATGCTAAACAGGGCTTTCCAGCTCAGTTCAAGGGACTGGAGGGGAAAGTTGGGAAGTCAGCCAATTCCCCACCGGATTCAAAACCTGAGAAATCTAAGTCAGCAGGGTTAAATGTGTATTGAATACAAAAGCACCAAGTACATTTGATTTTAATGGTGAGCAAGAAATAATAAATAGAGAGCTTATAAAATGCTTCACATGTGAGCCCATAGCAGTCTGACTCTCCCTGGTGGCTTCAGCCACTGTCCTTTATCTAGGAGACATCAGCATGATTTTCTTTTGCTCTTTTCTTCCCCTTATTAAGAAGATACCTAAGGTCCTCTGGTCACAGCTGAGCTCCAGCCACAGGTGCTGGGTTATGGGATCCCTGTAGTCAAGGCTGAACACCTATCAATGCATGGCCTTGCCACACTGGCTAGCAGCTGTGTGCTTAGCCAGATGTCTATAGCCAGGTCACTGGAATCATGTCAGGCTGTCATTTCTGTGGCCCTTAGGATTTCCATGCCCCAAGTCTTCCTAGTTCCTTTCCACTTAGTGTGGATTGGTGTCAACTGGACACACTGACATGAATATATCCAGAAGGAATAACAGACCCTGGGCCCCAGACAACGTATCTTCCAGCTTCCTAAACTGTCTCTCAGTGGCTCTGTTTGCAGAGGGGGAGGATCCCCAAGAACATGGTTGGTCAGTTACCTCTTGCCTGGCTAGGGGCAGAGGCAGCTGCTACTCAGTCTTCTTTTAGGGCAACATTTGCTTCCTCAAGGGCTCAGATGTCTGGACATCCCACAATCTAACCTAGTTCCCACACTGGTAAAAGTAGGGTCCACTAGAGCTGTCTCCAGTACTTGAGTTGTTCTCAGAGCACACCCATGCCTTGTACCACATTGATCCCCTGGCTGAGGAGCCCAGGCCTCTAGGGCTTCCTACCACTTACCTATGGCTGCTAAAAGCTGCCTGTCCAGAACTAGAGAGAGAAATCGAGTCTCAAAGGCAAGTATGGTCTCTAACTATCTCTGTGGTCTTGGCTATGAACTAGAGAAATGACATCTGCCTTGGTGTGCTGGAGCCAGGACATATGAAACAATGGAGAGCACCTAGCCATGTCCTGCATACATCCACAGTGCTGCCCCAGAGACCTCACAGGAAATCCAACTGGCTAGTGCTCAGTTATTCTTTTTTCCCAACTGAAGTCTCTGCCCCAGTAATGTGTGCTGAACTCATCTTGTTTCCATAGAGACAGAGGGCCCAGGGAACTGGGAACACCAGAAGAACCACTGAGTTCTACAATTTGGTGATCCTTGGTAAGGATTAAACACTTCTTTTTTTTTTTTTTTTAAATAACAGGAATTAATAAACACTTTTTAAAATATTTATTTATTTATTTACTATACAGTGTACAGAAGAGGGTACCAGATCTCATCATAGATGGTTGTGAGCCACCATGTGGTTGCTGGGAATTGAACTCAGGACCTCTGGAAGAACAGTCAATGCTCTTAACCTCTAAGCCATCTCTCTAGCTCCCTAAACACCTTTTCTAAAATGACAACCACAATGACACTCAGCTGGGATGAGGTCCCCAAAACAGTTTAGTGGCTTTAAAATTCTACGCAAACAATGGCTTTTAATAAAATGGGTCAGTATTTAGAAGCAGTAAGGTGGAAAAAAAAAGCCTGTTAGAAAGAGTAAAAGCAGCCACTATATGCCCGGTTCCATGTTGGATACTCTCCAGAAATCATCATGTTCATTTGCACAGAAGACTACTATGAATGAGGATCTGGTATAAAAGAGGAGGGCAGGTCGAAAAGCTTTAGTCCTTGCCCAGACTCATACATCCTCAGCATTCAGGCCTACTTCTGATAATCCCAAATCCATATTGCTAAGGTTTGTACTGAAACATTTGCTGTACTCTTCAAGATGTGCCCCAAATATACTTCCAGTCCCCCAGAGCATGTCATTTTGATGTTTGTTTCTTTCTTCTGATGAGAGAGTGGAAAATTCCAGCTTCTTGACAGTTATGCCACTGGGGTTTGGATGAATCACATCTTCATAGGGGCACAGAATGGGTCATTACCTTGCATGGCTGGAATAGTAGATTCCCAACTTACATCCCCTTTCTCTGCCTCAAACTCTAACGTCTGCACTCAGTAGAGAATGAAGAAACAGAATCACAGACATATGAAAGGATGCTGGGCATGTATACCACGGATTCAGACAGATATGCGGTTTAGCCTTGTCCCTGCAAAAGGATGGTCTTTGTGACTTCATTAGATGGATCTGGAGAGATACATCAGAAAGGCTGGCACACTAGTTAGTTACTGAGGTGCTCTGACTATAGCTGACCCCTATGCTTGGGCACTGTTGCCTTGGACAATAAGACTGGAAACCCTCCCCTTGGAAAATATCCCCCATCAAACCATTCTGGTAGGTTTCTCACACTGAGAAAGTTATGTCCCAGCAAGGTACATGGGAAAAGAAGCACCTGAATGCTCAGCACTGAGCTGGAAGTCAGACACTGTCACTGGGCCACGTCCCTTGGCATTCCTCCATATCCTGCTCTGTTCGTAATGGTTGTCAGGGTAGGACTATACATTGTTCTCTCCAACCCTTTCTTAGTACTTTTGAGGACAGGTATCTCTCCTTGTGAAGCCTAGTAGGGGACAGTATCTGTCTCCATCTGTCCAGGCACTGTTTAGCCCTAGGGAAGATACAGCGAAAGTTTCCCAACTAAGACCTGGGGGAATAAGACCCCTGTTGTAGGACTGGTTTCCTCTGTGAGGAAGAGGTGATTGCAGTGAGCCATTAGAGCTTAGTGGCTAGAAATACAGCTCTCCCTGGGAGATTTGCTTAAATGATGTAAAGCTGCATACAGAAGCCTGGCTACCCATGGCTGCAGCCTGTAAGTCACTGAGCTGATTCAGAAAAAGGAGAGAGAAACCCAGAGAAAACACAACTTCTGGCTCATGCCACATAACAAGATAAGCTAAAAAACCATTTCCCAGTTTCCTTGTGCCAGGCAGGAGAGTCTACACTCTCTAGGATTAGTGAAGCCAGGTTTAGTGAGGCAGTGTTAGATGGGGAGGCACACCACTGGCAAACTACTCACAGGCCTTGAGCGCTGGATCTTGGGAAGCTGCGGCCCAGTCGGATGGAGTCTTTGTAGCTGTATTAAAGTGGAAACTTAAAACATCAGTTCTCATTGAGATGGCTCCATGCATCTCTACACATGGCCTGGGAAAAAGCCTCCAGGTACCCATGTTAGAGCATGGAGTCAGTGGGGTAGCTTTATGCTTCTTCACCCACAGTCTCAATCTTCCTCCCTCAGCTGGCTTTTTAGTTTTGGATACTGGCCCTAATCATCACAATTGTCTCTGATTCTGATCTTCATTTTATACTCAGGTCAAGGCGGACTTTGTAAACTGCACTATGGCACCACATCACACCCCATATATATATATATGTAGCTTAGTTCAGCATCCACTCCCGGCAGATCTGCTTTCCTCACCCCAACATAAAGACTGGGTCAGGTGTTCCTCTGGAGGGAATGGGCTCTAAGCACACCCACTTTTTTAAAACTTTATTTATTTATTTATTTATTTGCCTTGGTGTTTGCCTGGAACTGGAACTACAGACAGTTGTTAGCTGCCATGTGGGTGCTGGGAATCGAACCCGGGTCCTCTGGAAGAGCAGACGGTGCTCTTAACCGCTGAGCCATCTCTCCAGCCCCAGCACACCCACTTTTAAAACCATCAGTGACTGCTCTTGTCCTGAGCTGGCATACCTAGATTTTGCTAGTAGCACCATATAGATCTTTCTCAAAATTTACTCATGTTCAACCTGGGATACCCCTCAAGTGGCAATGGGCTCTTATGTGTCACTTCCTATCTGCCTCTCAAAGAAGAGTGACCTCACCAATTCTGATTGTTCTAGGAAGATATGGTTTTGTCCTTCAAGGCCCTGCCCAGGTCAAATGCTATCTCCAGGACTTAAAGTGCCTGGGGCCCCTGCTGACATGTGACTGGCTTATGGTGGATTATCTGGTCCATCCCTCTCATGCTGTCATCAAAAACAGCCTATTCCTTAAAGGTATCCATTGCTGTGGCTGCAGACACTTGAATGGGGACTTGGAGAGGGAGTAGCTTGCTCAATAAGTGTCTGGTGAACAGATACAATTTGAAGAACATGCTTGGCTTTTGAAGTTATGATGTGGATCAACAGAGAGCCAACTTCTCAGCTTTCCTCATGAAACTTTATCTCTAAAGCCAGATTTTGTCCTCTTAACAGTGTGGTGACATACCTTGAATACAAGCAGGAAAAAGGGCAGGCAGAGCGAGGTATAGAAAAGATCTGTACAATGTACAAGTTCAAGACTGCAGACTCCTAGCAAGCCCTGCAGGCTTCTAGTTGGCTCTCGCCCATTCAGCCACTTAGTTCACAAAGATACAGCACCATCTGATAATGGCCAGCACAGGAGCCATTGTCCACATGTGCTGGGTCCAATTTAAGATGTGCCAAAAGTGTGAATACACACTATATTTCAGTGACTTAGAAAAGGATGTAAAACATCTCATTAATTTTTAATACTGATTTCATGTTGGAATAATACTTTCAGAACTCTGGGTGGAATATGTTATTAAAATCAACTTCATTTGTTCTTTTCCTCTTTACATGCCTTATTCAAAATTCCCCATGTGATTCAAATATGTGGCTTGCATTACATTTTTTCCTCAGCAAGTGCTGACTCGGGCCTCACTTTATGTAGTCTCTGAACCTGACTCCTAGAAAGCAGAGCCTATGTCACAGGTATCCCTGGAGCCTAAAGGCCTGAGAATCTTGGTGGAGCAGCACTCAGAGAGCAGGTGTGAGTGGAAATAAACTGCTGTTTCCAGATCCTCTACCGTTAGCTGGGCGTGAGGACTAAGCTTCCTGGTAGTTGGCTGGAAGTTGGAAGTTGGGGATGTTGCTAAAGAGATGGGCATGGCTGCTGTGTTTCTGCCTATTCATAACTTACAGGAAGTATGTAAGGCAGAAACGGGCAGAGCTCCTAAGTCACCCTAAGGAAGAAGAGGAGGGGAGAGTGCATGAGCTCCTTCAGGCCAGGTGTCCTGTCCCTGCTTCTTTCATGACTGGAGTTCTACTGCAGCATGGCCATCTTGTCTTGTTCCACTGTTATAACTGCATGTCACCTTTGTCCTACATTATTTCCATCCCTGTTGGTGGCAGAGTGCTTAGCAGGTGGCCTCTGGGATAGAACCCTAGCTGCTCATTTACTCCTCAGGTTACTCTGTGTTATGACATAATCAAGTTTCCCTGCCCAAATAAGCAGCATGGGCAACATCTCTATGCTGGGGGGTTTAGTGAGATATTCCTGCCTGTGGGTACCAGCAACTGCTACCATTTTCAGGCTTCCCCACCTCCAGCCTCTCAAATCTCCCAACCCATCTTCTGCACCTAAAAAAATAAAAGGTAAAAGGCACACTCAATCATGCCACTTTCCAGCTTACATCATTTCAGTGGAAGAGGGTATCCCTAAAACTGGCCCTGGGAGATGCACTGACCAAAGGGGAGTTGAGTTCTACAGCTACCTAAGTCTAGAAAATGCTGTGGGCTGTCTGGTTCCTTCTGGAGACTCAGCATAGTTGTCAGCATAGCCACATTCAAGACCACCAAACGGACTCAAACTATTAGCTTCTTTAACAAAACTATATCCTAAGTTCTTTACAACAGCCTTTCCTTCCTTGAAACACTCTCAGACATCCTGGAACATGCATCCTACAATGTTGAATTTGCTCTCCACATCCAACACATGAGCCTTCACCATCAATGCATTCCTCCATGTCATAAGTCTGGGCACTTCATACTTAGTGAGTGATTTTGGCTTAAAGTTCCTACCACATGTAGAAACCCAAGGAATGTTAGTTTTGTTTTTGAGACAGGGTCTCAGACTGGCCTTAAATTTTCTCTATAGTTGAGGATGAGCATGTCCTTGTCTGATTCTCCTGTCGTCTCCGTATCTGGTTTTCTGTAGTGCTGAGGACTGGGCTCCCCTCCAGTGACGAGGGTGTTAGTGCTACAAATTCCTTATTTTGCTGTGACTGTAATAAACCTGTGTTAGTTTGTTTACGACTGAACTTACAAATGGTGGTCATGCCTAGCTGAGAAGGTGACAGGACTGAGCAAGAGTTTAAAGATGTTGAGGGATCATGTGATACAGATGTCCTGACATGACCAACCTAAGCAACCAAGAACCGGAACCCTTGCTGCCCCTGACATCAGGAGTTCTTCCTACAGGCTATCATCACTGAGGACAGAGCTCCAGGGGAGCTGCACATGAGAGGCATTTGTACACACTAATCTAAAGCACTCAGGGCTACCTTTCCAGGTGCTAGAAGAATGGAGTGCTCTTGGGGGCGCATTAAAGTCCCCTGGGGTTAAGGGAGAAGGAAGGGGTGGTAGTAGCAATTGTCAGGGCACTCTGCCAGAAGTGTGTGGGGCCCTGAGGACCACCTAGAAGCAGGCACCTGGAAGAGTGACAGGGGACTGGCTACAGTGCTGAGCAGTTTTTCCTTGGCTTTGGATGCTAGAACACGCAATTTGTGAATGCTCTCTTGATCCTCCCACAGAGGCAGACTCCATCTAGTCTAGTTTGGTGACTTTGGCAAAGCTTGAGCTTCAGTGTCCTCATCTATGAGCATAGTCAAGACAGGGTAGGAGAAAGCTATTCCTGGGGGAGGAAGTGGCAGGATGCTGGGTGGCTGCAGTTTCCCCAGTAAAGCAGGACAGATGCCCCAGGGACAAAGATGAGCAGCAGGGGGTATAGCTGAGAACAGCCTGTAGTTCAGGTGAGAAGAGAGGATGAAGAAAACCAGGAAAAGATGAATGCAGGAAAATACACTGCTTTCCATAAGACAGCCTCAGTGGGAAGGGAAACCTTGGGTTGAGGAAACATAGCATAAGCTCAGGATCAAAGAGACTACAGAGATGGGCAGGGTTAGTGACAGTTATTGCCATGAACTTTGAGCAACCTGAACCCCTTGCTCCACGCACTGTGGCCCCCTGTAAGCAGCTTAGGGTACAGAGCCACAGTAGGGCCTGCTCACAAGGAACAGAAGTGGGAGGCAGAGATCCACTAAGTGCTGCCACTGCTATGGGACATGGTACGAAGCAGTTTCAGGACATGGTGCTGATGATGGGTTCAGGCCCCTGAATTTCAAGTTTACATTCTCCTGGTTTACAATGGGAGGCCAGAAAGGCTGTAACATGGAACATGGAGCAGAGCTAGGCAGGGCATAGCAATTACATCATATGTGAAACTTAGGACCGTTGTGATAGACATAACAGGTTCACAGCCTTTTCGGGGGAGGTCATTGGCTAAGAGTTTAATAGTGGTGAACCTGGCACTTCCTGAGCTGCATGTGGCAGGAAGAGTGGGTGCTGAAGGTCAGTGCAGCACACCTACCTTTCCTGAAGGCTGCATATTAGAAGGGTTCTTCCCCTGGATGCTCATGGAACAGCTATGAAGGGCTGAGGCCTAGGGCCCCATGGAAGAACAAGACAGTATATTCTCTTAGATACTCTACTGAGGTCTGACTCTCATGAAGGGAAAAGATGTCTTTGTGAGCTAAACCCACAAGAAATAGCCTTGGGGTTAGGAGGAGGGAGACTCTGTCATTTTCAGTTCTTCTGCCTTTGGGTAAGTTCAGAATGGGCTCTATGCATGTCTGTGTGTTAGGTCTCAGCTGACTCCCACTGGAGCTTCAAACAACCCTTTTGTCAGAGCACGGTTGTGGATACTCCAAGAGTACAATTATAACCATGGGATGCTCAGGGTGGGGTCCTGAGGTTGAGACAAGGCATATTCACATCATATTCTCAGGCATTTCAGAAAAAAAGCCTGGGGACACCGGACCTGGCTTTCCAAGGTGTGTGCTCCAACCAGGTTCTGCTAAAGGACACTTGACTTTAGACATAATCTCTTTTATTTATGTTTTCCTTTCAAAAGAGTTTCTACTTTGTTCCTGCCTTTTGAACCCCCTAATTCCTTGTAAAGCAAGTTAGAGGTTTATTTCCAGTATAGAGACTGAAACCAGAAGTCCAGAGAGGTTATGTAACTGGTATGAGGTTGCACAGCACAAGAACTAAGTAAGATAGGCATTTTCAGTCCATTCTTGTCCAGCTGAGTTTCCCAAGTCACCTGGAAGCCCTCATCCCATCTGTGTTAGAGATGTGTTCCTTAGGAGAAGGTGTTGACCAAAAGGTAACTGATTTCCCTTTGCTTCCAAAACAGGCAGGTGATTCATCAGAGAGTGGAGTCTACAATGCAGGATGCAGGAATAGACAGTGAGTCACAGGCAGGGGACACAGGGTGCAGAGGAAGCATTCTCTTACCAGATGTGGGTGGTAGAGAGTTTGGGTGCATTGTACAGGGGAGCCACAGTGCTCCAGGAGGAGTAGAGTGAGGCTCAGTATGTAGATGGTGCAGACTTGGAGGTGCTGGTGGAGTCAGAGACAAGAGGGCCTTGAACACTGGGCTAAGAAGGGTGGTTTTTCTTCCAACCTATTAGAAACGATGTAGTCAGGAACACGAGAAACCACAGTGTTCTTGGGGTTTAAAATGGACAAGAAGACAGGAAGATGACAAGATGTTCCTTTTTAGGCATGAAGGTCTGCCCAGCTTCCAGCCCTGGTACCACTGGAAGGTATGAACACAAGAGGGGGAAAGCCTGAGAATGTAATTGGCACAGAGGTCCCAGAGTACAGCAGGACTCTGTGGCCTTTGTCAGTCTTGGCCTGGCCTTTGGTATTTCTCTATTAGCTGTGTGGTGCCAGGTAAGTATGCTCATTGTGTGAGAGACCCACATTTACAAGGACAGCATCTGATTTGCAGTTAATTTGTTGATGCAGCAAAATGCATTGTTTCTAAAAGGTCAGGGGGGAAGTGGCATTGGAATATCAACCTAATTGCCTTGGCAGCATGGATGAGTGGGCATCCTGCATATGGCTGTGGGGTGGAAAATGTTCATCTGCTGGCACTGACTTGGGGGCAGACAGCTTAGTGTACATGAGAAAGGAGGGACATCTTGAATGTCTGGGGAACAGTGCTATGGGCATTGTCTGTCCACCTGGCATATTTGTTGCCTCAGAGAGCCCTCAAGAAGTGAGGGCTCCTGCACTGGATTCTATAGGTGAGGAGAGCTAAGGTCTCTC